>CATIWK010160954.1:0-30824 GCA_949634005.1 Mallotus japonicus
CCTTTTTATCATCATTATCCTGTTGTTGTTAAATATGAGGTGGAAGAAGAAAACACTAGGATGAAGTTTTTTTTCTCTCTATTCTATCCAGATACGTTTGAATTGTCTGCCCCTCAAGAGATACCATTCCCTCATCAACAGGTTACTAGAGAGCTGGCAGATGTATTAATTGTGGGTTCTTGTTGTAATGGCTTGTTTTGTCTTCGTGATTTATTTGATATTTATATTAATGGTGATTATAATTCATCTATTGCAAGTGATAGTGATGTGATTCTAGGGGTGTTAAAATGGGTTGGTGGGTCGTGTTCGTGTTCGTGTCGGGTCGACCCACTTTGGTTACACGATTAGGGTCAACACGAACACGAACCATTTATTAATCGTGTCAAAAATTTCAACCCTAACACGACACGAATATTAAACGGGTTACACGAATACGACACATTTAATCCATTTATTTAAATGGATTGTGCGGGTCATAAAATACAACACGGCCAATTTAATCTAAATAACATTTATAATATATAAAAATATTATTTTTCATAAAAAAAATAAAATAATGTCAATAATTTAGCATTTGCATAATATAATTATAAAAATATTGTTTTTATAAAAAAAATTATTAAAAAATTTATATAAAATCACTAATTTACTATTTAAAATCATAATAAATTATATGTATTTTTAATGAGTCGTGTCGGGTTGACACGACCCAACACGACACGTATAATTAAACGGGTTGTAAACAGGTTCGCGTTTCAATCGGCGACACGATTTGGTTAAACCGTGTCATAAACCAGTTGACCCATTTCTAACACGAACTCATTTAACCTCAATACTAATTCGCTAATTTTGTGTGTTAGGCGAATCGTGTTGGCGTGTCATAACCCATTTTGACACCCCTATGTGATTTTATGGAACCCCTTAACTTCTAAAACTAACATCATTCCGCAGTCTGTTACTCCACAGTCTAATGCTTCGCGTCCTCTAGATAGTTATATTTGTAGGTTGGACCTAGTTGAATTCGGATTTGACAGGACAACTAATGATTGCAAAATACTCGAGACATTTTGGATCGATTACTCTGACCAATCATCTGAGTATTGTGTTGAGGTATATAGCTTGAGGAATGATTCGTGGAGAAAGATTGATGCTGTTTTGCCTTGTAAACGTTGGTCTGATGGCACCAAAGGCATATGCACACATCACACCTACACTAGGAGCGCTCATCCCATGGGTGCAAATGGTGCACTTTATTGGTGGACTAAGGATAGAGATGGTGAGAAAATTATTTCTTTTGACTTGACCAGTGAGGTATTCCAAACCGCACCTTTACCAGATGCTAAGGATTCTTACCATGCTTACCCAATAATATTCTATTTGCATGATAAGTATCGTGCTCTGATTCTCCTCCGCAGAACTTTTACATCGGAGGATGATACCATTGAAATATGGGTAATGCTTGATTATGGTTTCAAAGCATCATAGACTAAATTGTTCACTACAGGAATACAACGGGAAGTAGAGTGGCTATTGGGATTTTTGAGAAATGGGGAGCTAGTTTTGGCTACTTGGTATGATCAACTCATCCTATGGGACCCAACTGTTGAAGCCATCCGCCATATTCAAATATATGGATTAGAAAAAACCTAGCAAACTTGCACTTTGTAGGGAAACCCAACATCCCATTGAAGGTAGAAACAAATTCGAAGATAAGCAGAGGCAGAGTTAATCAGATGCTGTTGTTGAAAGTTCAAGTTCTTTTTTTTCTTTTTTTTATTCAATTATTGTGATTTTATTATACTAGATTGTTAATTAGGATCAATGGGATTTTTTTTTTTTTTTTTTTTTTTTGCTGAGGAGGAAGTTATCGTTTAAGGGTGATTTCTTATAACATACATCTTCAAAAAGTTAGATATAAAATCGAACCAACATGTTATCCAAAGAAAACATCCTAATTACTGACTTGATCTCAAATTTTTTTTAACCGGTTAAAGTAAATGGGAGAGTAAGGGAGGGTGGGGATTCGAACCTTACTCTCCAAGGTCTCGATGTCCATAGTTTTTATCAGTTGAGCTACTTATAAAGATGACTTAATTTCAAATTGAAGACTAGTATAACAATCGAAGTAGCAAAAACACGTGAATCCAGGGAAGTAAACGCTACATGCACCGTACTTTGCGTCCTTCCATTTCCTGCATTGTTTGTTTATATATAAGAGTGTTTAAGAAGAAAGATCGGGGTACATATGGAAGATAGAACATTTTTGTTGAATTATTCCCCATATATAGTAGCAAAAGAAGAAATTTGCAGCAGTAAGAAAAGCTAGATGTTGGACAGCTCGTGCTAAGTAGCAGTTTTTGTTGGGGTAAGATGCCATATAGTTTGTGCCAATAGAAAAGGCAAAGACTTTTGTTGGTTCCGAGAGTTAAACTTCTTGTCTTTAAAAGCATTGTCTCATATGGTGCATGAGGATTACTTGTTGAAATGCAACTATTTTGGCTTTTAGATCTCAAGCATTTGATTAGGCAAAGGATGCCTTGTAAGATGGAGCCCCATAAGTATATGCAATTTAAGGTGTTTGATGTTAGAGATAAAGTGATGGTGTTCATTGGTAAGGCTAGAATGCAAAGTGGCTATAACAAGCTCCAACAAAGGAAGTATGGACCATACAAGATTGTTAGAAAGATCAACAACAATGCTTATGTGGTTGATTTGCAGAATTTCAAAAACCTTCATATTGTTGTTCTTACTTTATTTCAACCAAATATGAGTCTTGGGTATCCATAAAATAACTCGATGACGAGTTCTTTACAAGTAGAGATGATTGACATGGGGCGTTGATAAGACAACCAAGTGGAATTCAGAAGCAGACATGGCTGCATGGGTTTTCTTGTGTAGCTATGTTTGAACGTATGATTGTCTGTGTTTTTGACATGGCCATGCCTGATTGGTGTTTTGGCTACACGACTATGTGTCCTTTTTGACATGGTCGTGTCTGAGAGCAAGTTCTTAAGTATGAGATGCACACGACCATGCGTCTTTTTGCACATGGTCGTGCGTCACAAACACTATTTTTTATCACGTGAATTGTCTTTTATTTTGGTTGTTTTGAAATATCATTTTGATTCCTATTATACCAATATTATACCTAGGGTAAATATAGATGTTTTATGGTTTGTTTAAGACTACTACTTATTTTTTTAATCAAATTAAGGACATGTTTAGTTTTGAAAAATAAAACATATTTTCCAAAAAAAAAATAAAAAATAGAAATTATTGTTTAGCTGTGATGTTTTCTAATTTAAAAACCCTAGAAAACTATTTTCTGAATTTTCTAAATTATAAAAGATAATGGAAAAAAAATAAAAACATGTTCTCCACGTTTTCCAATTGACGTTACTTACGTAAATATTATCTTCATCCTAGATAGTGCCTCTGCATTCATAATGCCTCTCGCACTAGTGCTTGCAAAACATCTCATGGCTGATTGGGCCTATTGATTGGAATTGACAAAGAAGTCATAACACAAATTACAACTGCTATGGATTCTAAAAAAACATTATTTGATTCACAACTGCTATGGACACAAATCACAACATTAGTTGCTTTGTTTGGTGCTTGTGATGCAACTCAATTTTGTGAGAAGTGTTTTTCGGAATTTCCGAACACTAAGATTCCACCATTCTTGAAAGATAGGCATAGCCATGGGGATCAACTTTATATTAAAGTAGCTCTCACAATGCTAGATAGTCTTCATTGATTTGTCTTTTCCAAATGCATTTCCTTATGAAATAATTCAATAATCATTATTCAGTTGCATGTATAATTAGTATTATGATGATGGCGTATCCACCATTACTTTATTTTTTACAAAGAAAATTTTTCTTTATTAATAATCACTATTTGGATGATTTAACATATTTTCATTCTATAGTGAAAAAAGTAAAAATAAAATAAATAAAAAATAAAGTTATCTTAATATATATATATATATATATATATATATATATAGTGTTGTCTAAACACTATTTTGAAATACTTAAGAACTAGGTAGCATGGATATCAATACATAGACGCAAGAAATATAAACACGAATATGGAGAAAATTTTTTAATTGAAGTGTCTGTTTTATAAATTAAAATATTTAAATAATATGGATATAGAAAACGAAAACATAAATATACAAAAATTATGTACGAATTAAAGTGTCTGCGCATCATAGCTTAAAAATCCGCAACACTTTTGGGTTTGGTTATTGACAATTAACTGATAAAATTGTTGGGTTTGGATAAAGTTAAAATGTACAAACAAGAAGATTATTAGGGGTGTGCAAGTCTTTCAAATTAATCAAACCGACTAAATTGGTTCGGTTTAGAAGAGGAAAATTTTCGATTTTTGAATCAAACCAAACCAATTTTTGGTTCGGTTCAGTTTTTTACTCAAAAAATTCAATTAACCGAATTTTAATAATTTTTTTTATTTTTAAAATATTATAATAATATAATAAAAAATTAAAATAATTGATATTTTTAAAAATTTTGATTATTTTTGTCAGTTTGATTTTTATTTTAAAAATTTTGATTATTTCACTTCGATTCAATTCGATTTCCGGTTTTAATTCAGTTCAGTTCTGATTTGATTCAGTTCAGTTAAAAAAACCCCTAATATTGGTCTTAAGGTCCGAAAGATGCACTCAAATTCATGCTCAAAGCGAAAGGCCTGGATTAAGAAAAGGCATGTGACACACGGACAAATAATGGAAATTGCCTGCTTTTGAAAAAAATAATGGAAATTGCCCTGACAAACAAATAATTTTTTATTTGACATGCTAAAATTTACAATGCTGAACTATTTCTTTACCCGAAAATAATTTTAGAGTAAATTATATTTATTTTTTTAAAATTTGACCTAATTCATATTTTTTTTTTATTTTGTTTGAAAATCAAATGTCTATATTTCTTAATTTTAATTTTATCAGCATTTAAGTCCCTTTATTAACTTTTTTTTTAAATTTTTTATATCAAAATACAATTAACTCCTCTTATTTATAAAAATAAAATTGTTTAATTCCTAAATTTTAATAAAATAAAATAATTTAGTTGTATATTTTTTTTAATTATTTAAAATTTAAAATTTTAATACCAACTAGATTTTAGATATGTACATCAATATATTTTTTTAAAGTATATAAAATACACACTCATTCAAAAGTCAAGTTGTAATTTTAATAAATCTATAATATTCATAAATTTTTTTACTTAATTTATTAATTTTGTTCCATTTAAAATTAGTATTAACTAAAAATAAAGTAATATATATAATGAATTACTTCATAAAATTAATGAAATCAAACATAAAAAATAATATAAAATAACATTGATAAAAATTAATGAATTTATTAAAATTATAATTTTATTTCTTAGTTTTGAAATGTTGATAAGCACATGTGTAACCGTTGAAAATTTAGTAAAAATTGTGATTTTAAATTTGAAATAATTAAAAAATAAAAAAAAGAACAATTATTTTTTTATTAAATAAAAAGGATTAAAGTGTTAATTTTTATAAAACATAGGGAGTAAAATATTTAGTTTTTATAAAATAGATGGATTCAATAAGATACTAACGAAATGTTGATGGAATTAAAACTAAAGAAAGTAAAAATTCAATTTTCAACAAAGAGAGGAAAGTATGAATTAGGTCAAAACTCAAGAAGGTAAATATAATTTGCTCATAAATTTATTTAATATTTTTTTTAAATATAATTATAACTAATCAGAAGATAATTGAAAATTTATCAATTATTTTCTTATTAAATTTTTAAAAAAATTTAAAAGTAATAAAAGTACCATTTTGTGTATGTAGAAATCTCATTTATAATTTATTATTATTCTTGATAAATTTTCTACTTAAAAAACTACATGTTATTTTTATGATAATTTTTAATGTCAATATTGTTCTATACTTTAAAATAATTATATGCAGTTCTTTTTTATTTTAGTTAATGGTTAGATAATAAAAATATGTTTTCTATAAAATACAAGTAAAACATTAATTAATTTAATTTTATTTAGAGAAAAAATAGAAGTTTGCCCGATTAAAATAGAAAATATATCTTAATTTTAATTTTTGTTAAAGATAAAATAAAAGATTACCTAATTAAAATAGAAAAACATACTTTTAATTAAATTAAAATTATATTTTAATTAATTTAATTTTTAATATATGACTAATTTATTTTGGGCAAGAACAGATAGATGAGATTATGGGAAAAAAATTGTACATATGCGTGCACGCATGTGAGTGACGTGTACGTAGCTACTGTGAACAATGTTTTTTTTTTTTTTTTTGAAAAACTGTGAACATTGTATATATGCATTTATGCATTTGTAAAACTCTTATCAGGCACTCCAAGTTTTCAACACATTTTGCTTCTAAGAACCATCAATATCTGATGGTTGAATAAATGGAATTGGTCCTCCCCTGGTTACAACCATCACAACTCTCACATTACAGGAGGAAACACCCAAAAAGAGACCAATTTACATGCTACCTCTTCATGAAGGAAGCACATTAGCTAATCTTTTGAGAAAGTAGTACCAAAAGTCCTTGAGGTCCCAGCAGTATTTCGTTCAGGAAGCTTATTAACCCAAACCAGACTACAGGAGTCACATCCACTCCTCCCACCGGTGGAATCACCTTCCGGGTTTGAACAAGCAGCGGTTCTGTGGGAGCATAAGCGATCACGTATGGAAACTCCCCAACAGGAAGCTTAGGGTACCATGACATCACTATCCTCAAAATGAATAGAAAGCCAAATGCAGAGAAAAATGGCCCCAGAAAACTTATTGCTAGCTTTGCTGTGGTTGGGTCTAAGTCTGCCAGTGTCAAACTCTGAATAAACTTTGAGGTAGCTTCTGATGATTCAATTACATTGAGTTTGATATTTTGGACCTCCTCAAAACTGCTTAATGTGCTCGTTGAACTGGTTGCATATGTCGGCAACAGTTCCATGTTTATTGCTGAACAACAAATGCTAGAGTATGAAACTTGATGATCATCACTTGGATTTCTTCTTGTAGGACATTTGAACTGTTCCTGCTCAATTACAGAACAACGAGTCAGTCTATAAATCTTTGAACAAAAGGGATTCATGGAGATGGCTATAAATTAGCCTTCTTCTTCTTCTTCAGGATAACTGGTTACACCAGGTCACATTTAGCCCAACGAAACCATGCTGATAGGTATGTATATCAGACCATCAAAAAATGATGGTACAGGAGGAAACAACAGGAGACTAATCAATCATAAAATGAACATAAATTGCACAAATGTTCTATAATGTTCCAAATTACAATCTTGCATATGCGAAGGAACTACTGATCAGAAACTAATATAGTTTCATCATCGAACTTCAGAGACAGCTAGAGAACATTTAAAAGCTCAGCAAGATATTGATTCTTCTCTTGAAATACGAAGCATAACAGTAGCATGTATGCAAAATAGACTCAGAACAAGATTGATATTGGAATCCAAATTCTTTTTCCGAACTCTTAACATCAATTTTTAGCTATATTTTACTTCAACAGATACACATTACAATAATTATGCAATAAAAAAGAAATGGCACATCTATCTTCTGAGACAGTACCACACCATGAACTAATAAATTGTTTACAAGAAAAAAAAAAAATTCGAGCAATCCAATGAAGAAAATACTCAAGTGATTGGAATTAATGTGTAATGACAGGTAGCTGACTTGACTCAACAAGGGAGATGAATTTTACAACGCACAAAAGTTGGCACATAACCACTAAACTTGACATAATAAAGAAAGCAACTTGGAGAATAGAGCACTGATGAATTAAGAACAAACAATAGAACACAATCCATTTTGTTCAGATTGCTGCTTATTAATCAAAATTTGGAACTTTTTAACAAAGAAACAACACTTCGCAATATCCCAAATCACATAATATTGAAATTTTCCATAGAACCTATTTCTAATCCAACTTAGATTCACTCTCAAAACAAGAACCCATCTAGGAGAGCACACACTAAGCACTATTTATCACTAATTACAAATACTTGAAAAAAAAAACACTACTTGTTGGATTATTTCCATTAGGATAAAACTACTTGTGGGTACTTACAGAAACATTGAATTTGTGTTTCTTGTGCACTAAAGGCCTCCATCCTGTTGGAAGAAAACAATAAGAAAAACTAAGTAAATAATCTACCAAAACAAAGTGAACAGTCATCAAAAAGAAAACGTTACCAAAGAAGCGAACATTTTCTACTAAAAACATAAAAATTAGAAAACAGTAAGCATGAAATTGGTAGTACCTCTTATCTGGGTATTGCTGAAGAGGGAAGCACACGTTGCCATTTTTTTTTTTTTTTTGAGTAGAGCTGGGAATGTTATCCGTTTTAATGAACAAATGAAGTTCTGGTTTTTATATGTCCCAAAAACGACACCGTTTCTATGACTTCTAATTTTCTGATTAAATTTTTTTACTTTAAAAAAAATTGCAGGACACAATCAAAGGTTCTAAAACCCTCAAAGTTAGGGTTTTTGCCTACAGAGAAACAATGGTGTTATCAAACAAAAAGCTAAAGCAGAGGCTGAGAGAAGCAGAGGCAGAATCTTTGGTAGAAACTGTGTCTAATGGGAAGGATCAAGAAGGGAATTTAAGGGTTCAAGAGCTTTTAGAAGCAGCAAAACAGAGTTCAAGATTGTCAAAGAGAGAAAAAAGAAGACAGAATCAATCTTTGCAAGGATTAGATGATACCCACGAGAGTAAAAAGGACAATGATCAAGAAAATAAGGCAATTGAAGAGAAAAATGAAAAGGGTTCGTTGGGTATTGATGATAATGGAGATAGTAGTGAAAAAAGGAAGAAGAAGAAGAGAAAAACAGAGAGTGAAGAAAAGACTCTAGTGGAGAATGATGCAGTTAAAAAGGCAAAGAACAATAAGAATAAGAAGAAGAAAAAGAACAAGATCAAGAAGGCAAAGAATATGGAGGAGAAAGTTGGAAATCAGGCACAAGAGGTTGCAGAAACAACAAATGTGATAAGTGAAAGGTAATTTATTTCTTTTAGTGCATATTCATGTGATCATAGAATTAGATTTTGATGTTACCCAGTTGCTCGAAGTTAATCTTTCATGGTTTTGTTTGATTTAGGATTGATTAATAGAACTGATTTTATGTTCAGAAATGCTATTGTTATTTTGATGTAATCAAAGGGCATTTCTTAATAGTTGCTTTGCTATTATCATTTGCATTATATTCTTATTTTAATTTTGATTAGAGAGACTGATAATTTTAGGATTAGATGGAGTGAGGAAAGGTAGAGGTAGGCCTAAAGTAACTTGGTGAAGGGTGGCATAAGACAATTTATTGGCTCTACATTTTTGTTAAGATATAGTTTATAGGAGATAGATAATCCATATAGCTACCCCAGTTAATTAAAGATAAGACTTAGTTGAGTTGCTTTCGTTTTGTTTGTTTGTGGTCTGCCAAAGCAGTGGGTTATATGAGTTTTAATGTAGTTTTATTTCTTTGTATAACTCTTGCAGTCAAATAAATGAGGATTCTGCTACAAAAGTTTATGTTGGAGGCATTCCTTATTACTCAACTGAGGATGACATTCGAAGTTACTTTGAGAGCTGTGGCACCATAACTGAAGTTGATTGTATGACATTTCCTGATAGTGGGAAGTTTAGAGGAATTGCCATAATCTGTTTTAAGGTAATTATAGTTCTTTAAATATAAATAGTTCTTATGCTAGCTTAGTTTTCTTAACTATTCTGTAACCATAATGTAAATTTGGTAGATATCTCAACAGTGATGTTAATTAAAGATTTTTTTATCGCTAAATCTAGTTATCGCTCATGAGTGCAAAAATGTGCAACATGAAGAGCTTTTTTTTTTTTTGATAAAATTATATAGTTGCTGCAAAACAGAAACTTTTCATGTCCTATCAAACTATCTAGGAATAACTCAGAAATTTTGCTTCTAAAAGTGACATAAACTTAAGGGCATCTACTGGGGATGTCAATTCAAAATGAGGAAAAATAAACTTGCATGTGCTCATAGAAAGAGGAAACGGTGTGAGGATCATTGAGAATATTCCACGGCTACAAGGCACACAGAGAATAATTTAGTTGTTTCCATACGTCCATTTTAGGCATCTAGAGATAGTGGAACGTTGAGAGCATTCAAAACCTAAGCATGTCACTGGAAGGCATATCCTAAGGCTGTTTCTCAGGTTTTATTTTTATGGGAACTACATTAAGCTTATTCTTGTCGATCAACCCTTTTGAACTTTCAGTTCAAAGATTAGGTCTCTTGCCAGGTATATTCTTAGTAAGCATTGTGTTATACACATTTCTAGAACAGAATTTCTTCCAACAAAATTATTGCTTCTATTAGACAAAGCACATGATGGTTTTTAACTGGCATCAAGTGTCTTGGAGAACTATCAAAAGGACATAAAGTGGTTTTATAGTATTAGGTGTTTTCCGTTGTACTTTATGTGGCAATAAGCATTAATAAACTAAATCTGAAGGAAATCATGTTAAAGAAACAAAAGTTTGAGATTCTTGATGGAGAGTTTGATAGAGCTTATTCCTTATTTTCCTTCAACCCTTCACTTTATGCAAATGAAAGAAGATGTTGTCTGTCTGGCTATTCTGATGGAATGTTTCATCTTGCTATTTGTAAAGTAGTTCTTAATTGGATGAAAACGATCAATAGGGGTGTGTATCTTCTGAGATTTGAAGAATAAGATCAGGAGCCCTGAGGCTCAGGAGCTTCAAACATTTGATTGGATAACAGTATGCACTTGCTTATCATAGAGACCGCAAATCGGTTGTCCAGATTTCTATTTCTGTTTCTGTGCTTAAGTCTCAAGATGACCATTAAACAAAGTAAGAAACTGGGCAGCAGCCAATTTGTCGTAATGCCATGGTTTTTGTTTCTTTGACTATTACCTTTATCTTAACAAGGAATATATGTTGCTGGAAGGGTTTTGCTTTTGGATTGGAAATTCTGGACAACTAACTCCTTACTTGATGTTAAAAATTTAAATTCTATCATTGTGGAGCATCTCTTCAGAGATGAAAACTGCCATTAGATCAATCCATGACACAGTGAACTTCTTTCCCCAAACAGCATTAGGTGTGCTAACAGCCTGTGAATCTACAATCAACATGAGAATGACTAATAGTTTGAACTTGTCTTCCAAATTTTGTTATTTATAAAAATGAAATGAAGCTTCCAAGCCCTGAAATTTGAATAATTTTTTGGGCGAATTAACTGGGATCCTGTATTGACTTTACACAAATCCTGTTTACAGACTGAAGCCGCAGCTAAACGGGCCTTGGCTCTTGATGGATCTGACATGTGAGTAACTTTTAAATGACGTGCTATGTATACTTGTTATGTTAATGATCATGTTTCCTACTTCTACATCATGCTTATGAAATTTATTGCACTTTCAGGGGTGGATTTTATCTGAAAATTCAACCATACAAGACAACTCGAACATCTCATGTCAAAAAAGTGTCTGATTTTGCACCAAAAATTGTTGAGGGTTACAACAGAATCTATGTTGGAAATTTGTCATGGGATCTAACAGAGGAAGACCTGAGGAAATTTTTCTCAGGTTGCAAGATAACATCTATTCGCTGGGGTATGGACAAGGAAACAGGGGAATTTCGAGGGTATGGCCATGTGGATTTTGCTGACAATATCTCATTGTTGATGGCATTAAAGCTGGATCAGCAGATTTTATGTGGACGACCCATCAAGATAAGTTGTGCAGTTCCTTCAAAAGGAGTGAAAATACATGCAACTGATGCTCTTGCAACCACATCTAACGAAGCTGATAACAGTGGGTTGAGCACAGGCAGTGGTAAGATGAGGAGGAGGACCTGCTACGAGTGTAATCAGAAAGGTCATGTTT
Source organism: Mallotus japonicus (assembly GCA_949634005.1). Lineage (NCBI taxonomy): Eukaryota > Viridiplantae > Streptophyta > Magnoliopsida > Malpighiales > Euphorbiaceae > Mallotus > Mallotus japonicus. The sequence continues at coordinate 11,970 of CATIWK010160954.1, forward strand.
CTACAGCTTGCCCAAATAAAATACAAGCAACTGCTATGCCAACAGCCACAGCTACAGCTAATGAAGCTGATAACAATCTGAGTGTAAGCAGTGCTCCAACCAAAGACACAGGTGATGAAGCTAATACTGGTGGGCTGAATGCAAGCAGTGGTAAGATGAGGAGGAGGACCTGCTATGAATGTAATCAGAAAGGTCATATTTCTACAGATTGCCCAAACAAGAAAACTAGTGAAACAAATTCTAAAGCAAGTTAAGCATATACAAAATCATCTTTCTGCATTTTCAGACTGTCATGGCAGTCTACAGTATTCAATGAGTTTGGACTTCTTATAGGCTGTTGATGACACAATTTTGTATTAATTTTTTTTTTTTTGCCTGTTAAATCAATTGAGATAAACATGATGCCCCCTTTTTTTTTTTTTTTATAATAATGTTCCTTTAGAATTCCAACAGCTGGTTGTTAATTTCCTGAACTTTTATCAACCCAGAAAATTGCAGCTAGAAAAGATATGCAGATAAGACTGTTGCAATTTGGTTAAAGCAGTATATTAAACCAAATGTTTTTAGCTTAAAGCTAGCGAACCATTGATAGGATGTAGAGAAATCTCAACCCCTTACTATGGAGGAAAGGACCTCTAATTAAATCTCATCTGGTCAAGCACTGCAAATTTTTTTGAATTTGGTTGAAACAGTAGGAAATTTCTGCAACACGAGTCCTTTCCATCAATCAAGGTGAGAATTATATTTGCTAGTTTCACATGTGCTTGCATATCTGTTCTTGCTCTATTTGTTGAATCACTGAATTGTAACTGTGTGCTTCCGCGCTTTTGCACGTATGGAATCATGAATCTAGAACAATAAGAATAGTTTTAACTTTGATGTTTATGTTCTTGGACAGGTTATGACTAAAATTGAGTTTCAGCAGAAATGTTGATTTTCAGAATCCTCTTCTGAGAAAACTAGAATGCTAGAAGACTTGCCTGCTACACAAGGTGAATAAGGATTGATACAAAAAATAGCATTTGAAAGGGATAACATTGTCAATTATTACATGAATAATAAATAAAGCATTTGATATATGATAATGACACCGGACACTTTCATTTCTCATTGTTTATAGCTCCAACTTGGTACTGAATTTGGGCATTTTCTTGATTTGCAAACAGAGAGTTTGAAAATTAGGGAACAGCCAAATTGATGCCCCTGATCTGGGCTCATGATTTTATGGAGATGGCTTTGACTTATCTTTGTTTTCAGCAATTCAAGTTTGTCCTAAGTTCACTTTGGTCCGTGAGCTAATAGTTGGAGACAAGGTGCTTGGCTACCTACCCACCAACAATTGACCGTAAACTTGAGAGCAATTGTCTCAGGAATTTTCCCTATTTTAGCACAAAACTCAAAAATAATTCCTTAAATCATGAAATGGAATTCTATATCAAGAATTGTAATCCAGTCCAAGAGTGAACTAATTGGCGAAATGTTACACTCCTGTTGCTGTGTTTGGACGATCTGTTTCAAGCACCTGTACATCAAGTTGCAAGTCTAAATACTAGATACTAATTGTAGTCAAAATTCAAACATTGAACAAGATAATATAAAATCAGGATTGTTTGGAAGTTTTATCTAATGATCAGACCTATGGATGGATGATGTTGCAGCTAGAATAGTAGCCCTTTTGTTTGTTTCTTAGCCATTGTTTGTACTCAAATTTTATTCCCTTTTATGTACAGTATTGCCCTTTTTTTCTCCAAGCTGTTCCCTCTATAAGAACAGGACTCGTCTACGGCAATTTCTAAGCCGTTCTTGATTTACTGAACATCATCACCTGCAAGCAATTCCCAAGAATTTCAAGCTTTCTTGATTTGCTTTTCTGCAGTAATGGCTGCTATTTCTACAGAAGAAAGAAGGGTAATTCTGCCCATGAAACATCAAACTAGAGGAAACAGTCAAGAAGAAACCAAGATACAGATCCAACCACAACCAGAAACTGAGAAAAGGGTAGCTGTTGTTTACTACCTGTCGCGAAATGGACAGCTTGAGCATCCTCATTTCATGGAGGTCCCGCTTTCTTCTTCTCAAGGACTGTATCTTAGAGGTAACACATAATATAGAATAAACAAAACCCATAAATATTTTTCTCTATGAGCAAATTGTTACTGATATCTCTTTTTCTGTTTTCAGATGTGATAAATACACTAAACATTCTTCGAGGTCAAGGCATGGCTAGCATGTACTCCTGGGCCTCAAAAAGGTAAAATTATCAGGCTTCAATATTCAACATTATGAGCTTTTGATGATTCTTGTCATCATTTTCTCAGGAATCTTGTTTGGTTTCATTTATATTCAGGAGCTACAAGAATGCATTTCTGTGGCAAGATCTGTCAGATGATGACTTGATACACCCATGCCATGACCAAGATTATGTTCTGAAAGGATCACTACTCCTTGAATCTTCTCTAAGCTTTCGATCAAACAATTCAATATCATCATCATCATCATCAAACTCGAGCAGCACTGATGGCGAGGACTCGAATTCTCCTCTCACTAGAAGAAAAAACCATTCATTTGGTTCAGTGGAAGACATTGATGAACACAAAATTTTCAAAGCAAAAACCACTGGAGAACTCTCTGCAAAGGGTTCTAATGCATCGACACAGACAGATGATACTCTGATGGCGAAAAAAATGAAAAAAACTAAAGAAGCTGAACCTGAAGGAGTTAACAACATAAAGCTTAAGCAAAAGAAGGTTCCTGAAACAATTTCAAAGTCTGTAGAGGTTTATAGGTCACCTAGCACCAATGTTAGATATCAGAAGACCGGAAGAGCTAATTCTAGTGCACGAAAGGACGAATCAAAAGTTCTGATGAAGCTCATTGGATGTGGATGTGGATCCAAAAGGTTCAAAGATTTTGAGATGATGGAAAACAGGCATTGATCCATGGCGTATCTGAAATGCATTGAGCATTGTTCAATAATGCATCACCTAGCTGCTTAGCCTGCAAGGTAAGTGAAGTTTCTGAAAAATTTTACAGTACCCTTTATCAGGATTTAGGACTTGGAATTGTTTTCTGCTTGCAAGATTGCAAGGGTGTGCAAGATGGCAGAGGATTTTTTTTTTTTTTGTTATTTTTTTGTAATGTGTTTCTTTCTTTAATGTTAAATTATTTGTTATTCTTTTGTTATGTTTGTACTCATGTAAGTTCTAATATAAAATAATATTTCGGTTGATTTTATTTAAAATTTTAAGTTATTAGCAAAAGGGAGATTTTTTACCACCTCTAGAGGTATTGTATTGCATGCAACGGTGAGATTTAAGTATTTCGCACATCATCGATAAAAATATAACACGTATATATGTCACTCGAAGTATAATTTATATGCAATAGGCAAAATATAAAATTTTGCATGATATAAAAAGAAAGATTAAGGAAGGATAGGGTCCATTCTATCAATTTGAATTTAAATTATAATAAGATGGGTGTCTTTATTTCATATATTTTTCTTTTAAAATTTTGTACAAAATCACAAAGCTTTTTTTTATTATTTTTTATCAAATGAATTGAAAGATTTCTTATTTCTTCATGCTTCCTTAATAATGATCATAAAGAAGCAATTACATATTTACACATTCCAATAAAAACTTCAGAATTTCACACTAAATATATATTTGGTTCATATTTATAAAAGAATTTATTTTGTTTATAAGTACATTCTATTTAAATTTTTATAAATAAATTTCATATTAATTTGGCATGCTAAATAATAACTTTAAAATTCATTTAAAATAGTTATATTTTAACTTTATAAAATTAACGCGTTATAATTCTAAAAGAATTTTATTAAATATTTATTCAAACTAAACATTAAAATTTAGATTTCTAAATGAATTTCATAAATATATCAAATAGAAGGCCAATTGTTTATGACTATTTCCTTATGGTTTTTAATATTTCATTTGATTGCTTCTTTGTGCTCCATTCTCTCTCAAAGAAAGTTTTCCTTCCATTAAATGGAAGGTTTCTCCTCCAATGGAGTAAATTTTTTTGTTCCATGAGGGAAATCTTTCCCCAATGGAAAGAAAAGTTTTTCATTACATCGAAAGGGAAAAATTCCATTGTACGGGAGGAAACTTTTCCTTTTCCCTTGAAGGGAAAGTTATCTCAACAATGAGAGGGAGAGATTTCCTTCAAACATATGCTTGAAACGTGTTCCAGGATTTGACCGTTCCATCGAAGCAATTTTGAAAGTTATCGCATTTAAAAATTTTTATTTTTTATGTGTTAATTTTATAAATTAATTTTTTTTACCAAATTTTATAAATTAAATTTAGGATTACCTATATAAATAAAATAAAATTTATTAAATTAATTTTTATCTAATAATAATTATTTATTAATTTTTAAGTATTTGTACTTGTGATTTATATTAATAACTATAACTAAATAAGAATTATTTCAATAATTCTTAATTTTAATTATATATATATATATATATATACACACACCTAAGAATAACTCTGAATTTAGATGGTTAAAAAGAAAGGTAAATTTTTTCAACTACAAAAATCAATTCTTATTGTTATTATATGGTATAATTTTTTTTCCTTTTTTTTTTTGGAAGAAAAATTTTCTAGCTATAATCCCTTTCGAGTAATTTTCAAAGTACTTATTTCCATGTTTTAAAAGTTGTTTCTTTCTTTATAGTTTAATGACTCTAGTGATAAACATTTTAAGGTAAGGTATACGTTTGATTCTTCCTCCCTTTGAGCTTGAAAAAAAAAAAGAGTTGGTTCACATTTATTTTTCTTTTCTTTAAGCATAATAAATAAATATCATAATTCACATAAATTTGCTGTAAAATTTTTGAAGCACCGTTAATTTAAATAACAAAAATTTAAATTTTTAAATAAAATTTTCAATTCGAATATCGTAAAGGGAGAAATATAATTTTTATCTCTTTGGTTAACTCAATTAAAACTACTGAAATTTTACCAATAAAACTGACATGAGTTATTTTTATTTAAGGAATATTTCAAATTCAAGTAAAAATATATACAATCCCATTAAATTGATTGTTGGCATACTTTTGCAGCCTCTCTTATGCAGACCTCATGGGGAGATAATTATATTAAAAATTAGACACACATAAAACCTTTAAAAATACAAAAGAAAAGGCAAGAATTTTATAAAGTTTTTTAAAAAAATTGTATCATGAATTAACTAAAAATAAACACGAAAGAAGAAGAGATGAACAAGAATAAAAACCCAAGAATAAATACATAGATAGATAGCTTGTGTAACTTCTCTTTTTCTCTTTTGGCTGCATTGTCTCTTTGGCTTTCGCATTTAACCACTTTCTTCTCTTCTTTTATTTCAGGGTCCAACTCACTATCATTGCATGGTTTCAATGGAGATCACTTGTTATTATTAACCCTTTTGCAACCAACCCGTTAACGATCTCAAACACTCTCTGTTGTGCCTTCTTAAATTTTTTTTTTCTTTTTTGTTTGCCTGCTGATTCTTCAAGCTTTCTTGGGTGTCTCTAAATGGGGCCCATTAGAGGTTTCAGGAAAAGAAAGAGAGCAGAGAAGAAGGTTGACCAGAATGTGTTGGCTGCTGCTGCTTTGTCTTCATTGAAATCCCAACCTGAACAACAACAACAACAACATCAGCAACAGCAACCCTCGGATTGGTGGGATGATTTCTCTAAAAGAATTCGTGGTACACATTCTTTAAACTTTTGGGTTCTGCAATTTTTTTTAGTTTGTTTTGTTTTTCTTGATTCTGATTGATTTCTTGTTTGTATATTTTGTGTTTTGGTTGATGATTACTGTACATTGGTATTGCTTTTGTTCCTTTGTATGCTATGATGTTCTAGGCGTTAAGTGAATGTTTATAACATGGGTCGGATAAGTTTATAGTAATTTGGCCTATATTTTCTTTCCTTTTTTTTTTTTTTTTTTTTTACGTTCTTTACAAATTGATGTTATACATGTATTGAACATTCTTTTGAAATTGCTTTTGCATTTAGTTTGCTCTATTGTATAATTGTAGTTGTTTTCTTGTATCAATTGGTGGTGGTTTTGGTGGTTTGTTGAATTCTTTTTTATTGATTATGCTACTTCGGAGTGTTATGCTTTGGTGAATATAACTGCACTAGTTAAGTTTATTATGTTTCTGGTATAATTTCAGGTAATGGGTCAAGTTTTTTTTTCTTTTACCATGATTCTTCTGGTTAAATAAGTGCTAGTGGAGAGGTTCTTATAATGCATAGGCAAAAAAATAAAAATAAAAAATTAAATTAAATTAAATTAAAGGTTTGGAGACAGTTGACTGTATCTGGTAGGATCAAAGAAAATTGTTCAATCCAATGTTTAGTTGGGAGAGTATTGCTTTTGTGTTGTCTCTTTTATTTATTGAATCTGTGTAGTCTCTTTTATTGGTTATGGTTGGACCTAGGATTTCCTAACCGAACCAGAATGTTGTTCCCTATCTGGCATACTGTTGTTGATATTTGAATGCTCCATATATGCATCAGTGGTTCTCTTGCCTCCTCATTTTTCTTTTTTGTTTCTTGCATTTTTGGAAAGTTAAACCTCTGATATCTACAACTCGCATTCCTTTCCTTCCTGGCAAACAAGATGATGGAGTATAAAAACTCAAGTAAACCTCTTCTTATTCTGTCTATGGTTTTGCGCAACGTAAATCACTTCCCCAAGATGAATACCTTATACAAGCTGAGGATAATTCATGCTTGATTTCCTTCCTCATGTGTTTGCATGTTGCAGCATGTGGAAGTGATCAATTCATTTTTGTCTCTATTGAAAAAAGACATTTTGTAATTACAATGCTACTCTGTTTTACTTGATGCATTATCAATGATCTTTGATATTTTTTCAAGGTAAATTTTGAATTAAAACATTTTTTGAACCCTGAGACCATCCTTTACCTCTTGGGACAAAAGAGGAGCAGCTGTATCCTGAGTTGGAACACCCTGCAAATAATTGAATGCTAAGGCAACTGTATACAACTTAAGCCAAGCCATGAAAACCAGTTATCTACTTTAGGCTATGCTTGTACATGTAAATGCACTTTATCGTGCTGACGTAAGTGGATAGGATTAGTCTTTGTTCATGCATTTATTTATCTTGGTGTTCAATTATAATTTTGGATATTGCATTTCCGTAGCCATTGAGTAATGTATAATTTTATTGTTGTTATATAGATTCTCAATTATTTATGTCAAACAGTCTGGTGTATACAGTATGAGAACAGCTCAAAACTTGATCTTGAAAGTGGGAGAGGAAGAGAGAATAACTGACTCTCCAAATAAATAGTACAAGAAGTTCCTCTTTTAGAGTATCAAACGTTGATTCATTTCATCAGCATAATAGGAATTTGCATTGATTTGACATGAATCCGTGCATGAAATAAAAAGTATTCCAAAGCTTGAGATGATAATGTAGACTGCCATAATGAATATTTAATGTTAGTCATAGTGATTTTTCTGCAATACTTTTTTTTTTCTTTTTTTAGTTACTAATAGTCATCAGCATCTGGTCCAATTATGAAAAGTACCTACCAGCAAAAGAGATTAAAGAAGAAACTTTTTGTTAAATCCATTAATAAATGGTAATGTCACTTGTGGTGGCACTGCAGTAGTTGAGGTTATGTCTTGCATTGCTCGGCTAATGTGCAAAATTTTGCATCTTTTCTTGTTAAGGAAATGACCAGGAACTGGAAGAATAGTTAAGCTCCTAAATTGTCATGTTGTCTTTACTTTTTATCTTTTATCAAAATTTCTCTGATAGCAAAAATTACTACTGCTGTGCTCTTGAGATTAGAAGCATACTGCTTCTGTTCTGCTCTTTCACAGCAGCATTTTCAGGAACGACAAGTTTCTGCAATTTTCTAAAATAGTCTGAGCAATTTGTTCAAAATACTTTCAGAGATGAATCTTTTTTCTTTTCTTAGTAGACTCTTTGCTCATCTGTAGACATCGCTAATGTTTTTCTCTAACTACGGTGTTGAATTTATAATCTTAGTATATTATGCAGTTGGTGAAACAGTTTAAATAGATAGTCTTTGTTTGTATCTGAAGAATGTCTTTCAGTTTGCCTTATAGAGAACACTCACAATGCTTGTTGTAAGTTACTAAGCTTAATATCGGACATATATAATTCTGTAGGAATTCAGAGTTGAATATACTAGTGAATTGTAGTGGGTGAGATCAATTACAACTATATAATCAATTTTACCGTGGTGTGATAACTGTTATGTATCTAACAACATTCTTTCATCTTTTTGCATGTGGTGTATCTAACAACTTTCTTCTATCCTTTTGCATGCAGATTAAATAAATTTCAATGTAAAGTATTATCTGTTTATGGTTGTTAAAGACTGTATCATTTGTTTGATTTTGCTGCACTTCAGATATGATACAAGATTAAACATCTCTTTGTTTTGCATGAATATATTATGCTTTGTTGATTCCATTGAAAGAGTCTAACATGAGATTGTCAAATGAGCACATCACAACTAATAATTTTATTTTCCTTTTATCAGGTCCTCTATCTGGATCAAGAAATTCAAAGAATTTTGAATCTGTGTTTAAAATTTCAAGAAAGACATTCGACTACATTTGTTCACTTGTGAATGATGAACTGAGGGCCAAGCTATGTAACTTGACTGGTACAAATGGGAAGCCACTATCTCTAAATGACCAAGTAGCCATTGCTCTTCGGAGGCTTAGCTCTGGTGAATCATTGTCAATTATTGGTGATTCATTTGGGGTTAACCAATCAACTGTTTCTCATATAACCTGGCGGTTTGTGGAAGCAATGGAAGAAAAAGGTCTGCACCATCTTCGCTGGCCTTCCACTGAAGCAGAATTGGCAGTGATAAAGTCCAAGTTTGAGAAATTATGTGGCCTTCCTAATTGCTGTGGTGTGATTGACATTACGCATATTGTCATGACTCTGCCTGCAGTTGACCATTCAAATGATGCATGGATCGATCGGGAGAAGAATTACAGCATGGTCTTGCAAGCAGTAGTGGACCCTGACATGAGATTTCGTGACATAATTGTTGGGTACCCAGGTAGTTTGAGTGATGCCCTTGTGCTCCAAAACTCTAGTTTCTTTAAACTTTCAGAAGAAGGGGAAAGGCTGAATGGGAAGAAGATGGAGCTCATGGAAGGGACAGAATGTGGTGAATACATTATAGGAGATGCAGGATTTCCCTTATTGCCATGGTTACTCACTCCTTATCAACGAGCTCATTCAAATCATCAGGTTGAATTTAATAGGCGACATTCTGCAACAAGATTGGTAGCACAGATTGCATTGGCAAGGCTGAAGGAAATGTGGAGGATAATTCATGGAGTAATGTGGCTGCCTGACAAGAATAAGTTGCCAAGAATAATTTTTGTTTGTTGCTTGCTTCACAATATTCTTATTGACATGGAGGATAAGGCGTTTGATGAGATGCCCATGTCTCATCATCATGACAAGGACTATCAGCAACAAATTTGTGAGTCAGCCTCCAGTGTGGGCACTGAAGTGAGAGAGAAGCTATCTCTGTACTTATCTGGTAAATTGCCACCTTAACAAATATCATTCGTTCTTCTTAATGAGTGGTAATCATTTACTCATATATAGACGGGCTGGTATACAACTTGGCTTACTTTTCCTTTTCCAAATAAAAAATTTACACGGATATTTTGTTATCGATTCTGGTTGGTTAATCAGTTCGATTTGAATCTTTGAACACCATCAGGGAGCAAAGGGATCTTTGTTATTATATCATTAGTAAGGTTGGATTGGTTCTTTTCACCTATTGTCTTTACAATTTTCATTGACAAGTTTGCCATGAAAAGAAAACAATTTTATTATGCTAAAATAAGATTCAAATGAAATTGCATGTGATGATCACAAATGGTGGCAAGTGGCGACATCTTCATTTGACTTAATTAGGAGGTTGTATGCCCCGAAAGTTTTGTTTCAGGCATTTCCTTTGAGAATGCTCTCACATGAAATAATATTTCCACAAGCTTAACTATTTTTTAAAACTATGATCATTGTCCAGGACCTCCAGGTAACAGAGTTACTGGAGATGCAGAGCTAGTGAAGAGTCAAGAGATGCCTTTTCACAAGAGCTCATTTGTCTGGGTAAACTTTGAATCCATGGAAGTTTTCCAGCGCTTGCCCCAGAAACCACATTTTAGTCCTTTAATTGAATTTGAAGAGGCAAGCCGTGAAGGGCTAGCTATGCGTCATATGATGACCTTTGCTATTTTGGTCGAGAAGACATCCAAGTTGCAAGTCGATGATCCTAGAAACCTTTTCCAGAGCTATTTGCAGATTCTTGCCGATCTGGAATTGCTTGGATTTGATGTTAAGGCAGTAGTGGAGCGCCTTAATAAGTTGCTGTCAATCAAAGATAGGTATGAACAGCTCATGGATCAGTTGGAAAAAGTTCACATTCAGCTCACACTGTGTGATCATGAAATGGTGAAATTGGAAGGAGATGCTGATAAAACTGATGAGACGATAAGCAAGTCAGGAGAGGAAAGGGCAATGAAGGTGACGAAAGTTTCTACAAATAGCACTCCACAGGTCGATTCCAGTGTTATCCGTAAAGACATTTTGAATACCAAGCATCAGTTTGAAAGCCTAGCTGCTGCACCTTGGTAACTGATATAATATCTGGGAACTGATGTAGGCAATGTTACTGCATTATCTAAAACTAGTAATGATTCTGGGAGAATCTAAGTTGGTTGGCTCACCAGTTCCCTGCAGTCAAAACTAAATTGATCCAAACTACATTGATCCCAACGGTGCCGGAGGTGGCAAGAGGCTGTGTCTGGCCAGCCACTCCGAAACCTGGTTAAGTGTATGTTGTGATGATGAGGGGAGAAAATTGAATTTGTTATTAACAATGGAGAAAATAAATTAAGGTTCTGTGTTTTATGGATAAATCACTTTCAGCTAGCTCAACCAATCTGTGTTTTGTGGATAACTTGTAAATTATTTTCTTGGTTAGTTATTAAACTAGTTTAATATATATTTAAAAAAAATTAACAAATATTATTAGTTTATATAAAATAAAAAATAAAATAAAAACAAAATATATATTATATTAACACTTTAAATTTCGAATTTAATTTGAGTTATTTAAACTTTAATTACAGATATTTACAATAAAAAAAAAATTTCCACTAAAAAAATAAATCTGAATAATCAAAGAAATATATTATTGCAAAACTAAATAAAAATAAAACATAAGTAGAATTTATATGTATACATTTATTATACAAAAATAAGTTTTAAAAAAATCAAAATAAAAAATGTTCACATTTTTGCGCCAGTTTAGCTCAAAATATTAGAGATTTAGAGCATACAATACAAGTAAAATAATAAAACGTTATATATATATATATTCAGAAACGGTTAATAATTTGAAACCCAAATCCACCCGAACCCATGAAGCACAAATTGGTAGTTGTCCCAAATTCCAATTCTGTAAAAAATTTCTAGGGTTAGGGTTTTAATTTTCCAAAAAAAAAAATGGAAGTAAAGCAATTGCTCAAAGACAAGAAATTCTGGTTTGCTTCGTTTCTTATTGGTTGGGCTGCTGCTCTCCAGGTAACCTATATTTCAAAAATCGGGTCTTTACTTGCTTAATTGATTCATCTTTGTATTGGTTTTCTAAAATTATGTGCTTTTCTTTTTTCTGCTTGGGTTTGAAGGGACATATGATGTGGGTACAGAGGCAAGATTCTTTCAAGCAGAAGTTTGGGACTTTGAATGAAAATGATAATGGTACTAATGATGCCCAATAATTATGTGCGTAAACTTTAGAGTTCCATGTCATGGAAAAGTGAGAATTTTTTGAAAAAATGATGATCAAGAGAGTCATCGAGAACTGTTGATGTAAATAAAATGTGGTTCTTGAATTTCAAATTTTGATTCGTAATGGTATTGTCTTTTCCATTTTGGGGTGCTTAATTCAATCTGTTATTGGAGGAATTTGAAGTCAGCTCTGCATATGTGACAATTTTGAAATCAAATGAAAGCGAATAAAATGAAATAATGTTTGATCGTCAAGGGGTGAAAAATAATGGAAAACTGCTTAAATCCTTGTGAATAACGAAGTAATTGAGTTAATGTTTGTTTCAATGCTCTGTTCATCACACATTTTTATAGTTTTTGTTCAATTAGGATACTTTAGTTTGTAGTATTGTACAAACTGTTCAAGGCAAGTGTGTGGTATTGAGTCTTCACTGATGCTGTGTATTCATGTGAGGACACAGCTACCTTGCTTTGATGGGAGCATTTGATGATGGCCTTATAGATGTATATTCGACAGTCCTTCTGAAGATAAAATTGTTGAATAAATTCAGTAAGATTTGTTATGCAAATCTGTAGTCAAACCAGCTGATGATAGTCCTATGTGGAATTTTACTTTAATAGCCAATAGGATATATTTCTTTGAGTTTTTGAGATTTAATTATAATGTTATAATGAAGTAGTTTGAGATTAAGGCCTATTTGTTTTGACTTGAGTTGTTTAGGAGTATTGCATTGAAACTCGAGCAAAATCATATCAGCAGCTCAAAAATTGAAGACTGAAGCATGTTCACACTATTGATTATTGACTTGAGTTCATATCCTAAGCCAATGTCATGCTTGCAAGTGCTGAATGTACATGCTGGAGATTGACATGTAACATGAGAGTGTTGATGATTATTGACTTTAGTTCATATTCTAAGCTAATGTCATGCTTGTGCAAGTGCTGAATGTACATGCTGGAGATCGACAGGTAACATGAGAGTGTTGATTAGTTTAGATCCAGAGAGTGTACTTAGTAGTTTGAGACTTATATCATGATGGTGGTATAGTAGGTGGTAGGTGTAGAAACCAAAGGGAGATGCAGAAGTATTTTCGCTCTGGAGATGCCATGGTTTCTTACGTTTCTGCATATTCATGCTTTCGGGTGAAAGCTAAGATGAATTCACGTTTGAAATGAAAATATCAATTTCGGATGAGAGAAGGCATATAGAGGTTGGCACCGTAATAGGATTTGAACCATGCAACATTGGATGTTGAGAAGTTTCCTTGTATGCAGCCTGCCCCAGTTGTGTTTGGTGTAATCTTGATGCATTTTGCTGGGGAAGTGTATTTGGAATCCACTCAAGGACTTGAAATTCTATGACTTATATGGATGTAAGATGATCTTATTGTCCTCTTATATGGATGATCTTGTTGGCCTCTAATTTATGATTTGGTCCCTGGAAACAAGTGCTTATTTTTGTTTGAAGAGCAGAAGATAAATTCAGTTGAGTATTTAGTCTAAGCAGCTAAACGATTCATGAAGTGATGAAGATGGAAATATGTTGACATTCTGAGACCTAGAGCTGATGTTTATGTTTAAATTTGGGATGGAAATTTTGTTACTTTTGTTGAACTGTTTTCCTTGAAATTATTGATATTTATGTTCAAAGATGCTGATACTCTGAGACCCAAAACTGAAATTAATTTATGCTCATACCCTTGGTGTTCATTAGTGACTGGAGCTAATTGAAATAGCAATCAGAATGCAGGAGTGTGGAGCTTGTTTGTTCTTTTTCCTTTTGGAACTATCATGGTTATCATGTTTTGTCCACTTAAATGGAGAACTTTGTTGAATGGCCTTCTGCAACTTTACAAATTTATTTTAATCTTTAAAATTTGATGAAAATATTCTAACTTTGTTAGTTACTTGCATAACTTGCACATGACCACTTTAAAAATAAATCATTTCAAATCTCACATGTGTATTTTTTTTAATAATAACCAACATTCACCAAATTAGTTTATTTTTACCAAATTATAAACAGTTCACCAAATTAGTTTATTTTCACCAAATTTTGCAAGTCAAAATAAATATGTAAAAAATTTTAAATGTTGTGATCTTTAACACCAACAACAAACCTTGTTGAATATTGGGTCCTGCATTGAGTTAGGTGGAACCAATTCTAAATCAGTACATTTTTTTTTTTCTTCCTGTTTTGGAATCCTATGCACTAATCCCTCCTTTCTCCAGCTTGAATGAGCCACCTTAAACATGCTTAATTAACATCAAATAAAATCTTGATTTAATGTGAAAAAAGGTCAATAATTTTCTTCATTCAATATGCAACAAGTTTGTGTTACTTTGAAGCTTAACAACCTTCTAGTTGCTGTACAAGACAAGTGTGTGAAACAGATGGTTTTCACTTTCATGTGTGAGGTTTACATGTGCTGATGAGGCTATGACTAGTATTATTGAGTGTAGAATTTGGTAACCTACCATTTGCTTAGCAGCAAAATTAGATTTGTACTTGCAGAATTCTGACTCTTCAAGCTATTGGTTTCTTGAGATCAGACCAAGAGAAAAAGGATGTTTCACAGGAAGGTTCATAAAAGCAACCCTAACCCTAAATTTTTATACCCTCCAAGAAATTTCACAGGAAAAAGGCAATTAAAAGATAAGGTCATTCTAACATTGACTTGAGAGTCTATTATGGGAAAAGACATAAAATTAGACTAAAGACTTCACCTAACTTTACAGCTTCATTACATAACATTCCACACTTTCTAGTTGTTCTTTTGATCACATTATTATTTTGTAGTAGTATCATGTATTATCCATGAATCTAGTAGCCATTTAAAATCTATAATTAAAATTAAGGGTCCAAAATTAGGGTGAACATTTGGTTGATTTAGTCAAACTCGAATCGAAATCATCCAAAACCGAATTAACCGAATTTATAAATTTAAAAATTGAATCGAATTGAAAGTTTAAGAAAACCAAATTAAATTTTTTATATAAAAATTAAACTAACCGAACCAAAATTGAAATTTTAAAATCATAATTTATTTGAAGATTTTTTTTATATTAAATTATTATTATTTACATCTTATGCCTAAAATAGATGTTTCATGATGGAAAAAGATAAAAGAAAAAATGAAGGTAGCATCATTTTGGTTTTACTACTACAATTTTATCTTTCTATTTGCTTAAATATTTTGTGAGTTTGCTCATGATTATTGATAAAATAACATCATAGAAGATGACAATTCAAGATTATGTACATTTTTCAAACAAGAAAATGAGATTATACAAAATTATTAAGATAATATATATTTTTTTTTTCTCTATCTTATGAATAATATGGCAAGAATTAATGAATGGGAAAGGTGAAACGTGTTTTCTTTTTGTAATGTATTATGTAAATGATCACATTATTGTGACTAAAGATGACCTTCTAGATATATGATTAACTTATATATATTTAAATAATTTGCATGTGGTGGCTGCTGATTTGAATAATAATCACTTTCAAAAGATGGTGAAACTAATATAGATCTTATTTACAACATAATGTTGCTTCTATATTTGACTTAGAATAGTTATTCTAGATGAGATACATATGTAGGGATTCAAGGATCCGGATTTGGATCCTCTTACGTTATATATAAACATGACTTATCATATTTATAATCTCAATCTTTAAATTTAAATTTAACGGTTAAAATTTACTGAAAAAAATAAGTGGTTATTTGTTAAATATTACAATTTCGTTGATTTTAAATTCAATGGTTGAAATTGTATGAACATGACCTATCAGGAAAGAATTCAAATTCGGAAGTGTCCCGGAAAAATCCACAAGGAAAAATATTCACACAAAGACGCTAATTAAGGCGCAATATTAATTAGTCAATAATTACCAATGAAAATTTGCAATTTGTTAACTAGAGTTATTAGAGATTGCTAGTCATAGTCACAATTTTGTTCAAAGTCAATACTCCATCGTCTAGCATGCAATTTGTGTCATGGCTTAAACAGCAGCATATTCCTGGCAACACTCTTGTTGAACTTGTCACCGACTTTAAAACCTCTTTTTTTTAAAAAAAAAAAAAAATTCCTTTTTCTCTATATTTTAAATATATTATATTTTAATATTAAATAGCCTCTCATTTTAGATAAAAAATTAATTTTTAAAATTAAAAATACGAGAATTCAAATATTGAATTCTACGATACCCTTATAAAAAAAATCATTAAATCATTTTCTGGCTGATATTTTAGTTATGTATATACCTCAGCTTTGCTTTGCTTGTTTTACTTTTTTTTTTTTTTTTTTTTAGAAGGGTCATAAGTAACATTGCTTGTAAAATATATTTGCCAATTACTAACACAAAATTCTCAAACGTACGTCACTCAGAGCTTGAATTGCTAGCTTTTGTGTGTTGAAGATGTACACACAGTAGTGTATATATATATATATATATATAATGGTGTTTTTCTTGATTCTAGATTTGATTAGTACATGATCCTTTCATGGCGATCCTCTCATGTAAATGTGCATTTATGTAAAAGAAAATTCATGTTTGAATACTTGGAGAATTGCAATTAGATGAGACTTTTTTTTTTTTTGTATTTATTTTGATATTAGTTCTTTGTTCCTATTATATTTACAAATATAAATTATATTATATATTGTGGCGTGTACTTTGTTTGTATTTTTTTTGAAAAATTTTTTATTTATATTTCACATTTTCATTGCATCTGTATATAAAATATTATAATTTTTTTAGTTAATTCATTTTTTATTCTTTCTTTTCTTGACTTTTTAACATTTTTCCTTGATTTTTAGCTCAATTCCATTTGTATGTAACAACATTTCTACCCAGGTGGATCACATTTTTGGTACTTAAATTGAAATTGTACCTTCGTACGGATAAAAGAGGCATGAAGATCAAGTAAGATGGATTGAGAAGAAAAGTGTTATTCTCACATGATATAGCCTTGACCTTTATATTATGCTGGGAAACAAGAAAATTCTTAAGGAGGAAAAGAATATAAGAGAGGAAAAATAGAAAGAGAAAAAAAATAATAACATTTAAACTCTGATTTAAATTTTAGAGATGAACTATTAAAATGATTATTTTTTATTTTTTATTTATTTATTCTGTGTTCAATAAATATAAATCTCTTTATTTTATTGTTCTATTTTTAAGAAATTATTAAATTTTTCTTCATGAAATTTTTATTTTTTATCGTATCGTATTCCTTTATAATATTTAGATTTCTTTCCATCGTGAAAACTCTGCCGATATTTCTACAATCAAACTCATTTTAAAATCAGAGATTTAATTTACGGTAAATCAAAACTATTGAGTGGAGCTTATAGATCGCCGAGTTGTAAATTAAAAGAGCTTTATCAACGTGATCGAAGAATAACGATAAAAAATTTCACGAAAATAAGATTTTATTTTAGTACTTTTTAATTATACTTTTTTTATATCATTTTTTATCAAGATGTATCTTTATATTTCAAAAAATGAATAGTTTATTTTTTGCCAAAAACAAAATTAATATTGATTTTCTTTTTATTTTGGTATTCAATCTTCTCCCATTTTTAATCAAAAGTTCAAAAGATTGAAATTATAAATATTTTCACTATCTCTTATATTAAGAAAATATATATTTTCTTATAAACAACAAACACCAAAAAAAAATAATAATAAAGTTGGGTTGCAATTTGCAGGTACAACAATTTTCAGAGATGTGTACATTCACAAATTGACTGTAATACGGACGTATGCCTGCCTAAAAATCTTGAATCCCAATTTTTTTTATATAGTTTAATTTGTTGAAAAAACTCTTCAAAAAATAAATTGTTGAAAAAACATTGTATATAACTAATTTGTCAATTACCATCAAAATTAATTTCAAATTAATTTCTCAACCCTAATGGCAATGTACAAGCCAAGTCAAAATGGTAGTTGGCTTGACCAAGCAAAATAAATAGAAACATTTATTGATGAAAAAAAAGGCAAGCACATGAGTCTTTATTTAAGAAAATTTCAACCAAAATATCACAAAGATTTCTTTTATTTGTATACAAGATGAAAATTTGTTATATGATGTAATATTTTTATACTAATTTATTAAAAAAATACATGTGGTGTTATTTTTCAAATAAATCAGTACAAATATATTATCTAATTACAGATTAATATATCTACTATTAATATAGTTTTATATCAAATAGTATAATACATTAGTACAAAAATGCTGAATGAAATGTACAACAATTTTTTATAAAAAATACCAACTAATTTTTCAACTTTTATATTGCATTACCTACCTCTCCATATTTATAAATTTCTAATACAAGTATTACTTAACCAAAAATAAAAGTCATTAGCATAATAATGATATTGAATGTCTATTCTTAGTTAAGCAATGTCTCAAATTTCCGACATGGTGTATACATTTGTTTTAAATAATTGTTGAGAGACTTTTGCGGTACTTATAATTATGTTCGGATTAAACTGTATTAGTTAAAGTTCAATAGACCCTAAATACTAATAATTTAGACAAAAAAAAAAGTAATATGTAGAAGAAAAATATATAAAATTTTATGATATTAAACAGTCAAAAAATTTTCTTTATCTCGGCTTATTAAATTGACTTCTATTTTTATCTATTATTATTTTTTTTTTTCTAGATGTGCAATTTGCCTCGTAATTATCTTGTTTTGGACCACAGAAATTGCAGTCAATTTTAACTAAATTGTGAGGTAGGTTAGTGCACACTAGTCCAATATGTGGACATTTGATACATTAATATGTACTTAATTTTGTTCCATACTTTATAATTTGTTTGATTTATGTAGCCATCACATGGTACGGAATTTGGCTTTTCAACATCAAATAATACGGTACTACTTAGCACTCATCTCTAATTAGCATTCATATCATAATGCTATTGAAATTATAATTCAAAAATTTATTAAAAATAACACAAAGTAATTTAGAGTTAAA
>CATIWK010161012.1:0-10899 GCA_949634005.1 Mallotus japonicus
AATAATTAATTTATATTTATTAAAAGTAAAATAAAATAATAATAATAATCAAATAAATGATCAAATCTTAATTAACACTTATTAATCCCCAAATTAATTTTAATAATATTAACTAATAAATAAAAATAAAATTTAACTTTAATTTAAATTTAATAATAAAGCCAAATAGTAATAAAATAAATAATACACTAAAATTTAATTAAATTCACAAATAACTAGATATCACAAATAATTAAAATAATAAAATAATATAAAATTAAAATAAAATATTATTAACACTGCAAATCTCCTAATAAAATATTAAAATATTATAATTTTATTTAACAAAACTCGGGTCATAACATTAATATAACTATTCAATATTATAAATTTAATAGACTTGTCATTCATTATGATTTTAACAAATTTTCTACTTAAACAACTTATTATTTTTACAATATTTTTTAACATTAACATTTTTACTTTAAAAATAAATTCTATACAATTATATATATAACACTCTTTTAACATTTTTATTTATATAATCATCTAATTATTCAAACTTCATAGAGTTATAATATAATAAGTTATTACAGTCTTAATAAATTTTCTATTAAAAATAATTATACAAAATTATTTCAACATTTTTATGTTAATACTTTTCATAATTAATTTTATAAATATTGTTAATTTCACTTTGATTTATTTACTTATTGAATTTAATTTAATAAAATTTATAAAATTATATTATCGAATATTTAACAAACTTTTTATTTAAAATCTTATTTCTAATAATAAATTTTAATATTTTCAAAAATAACATATGAAAAGTATTAAAACTATTCTCTTTAAAAAATTAATCTGTTTAGTTTTTAGTGTATATTTATATTAATTATTTCCATTAAAAAATACCACTTTTCTTTAAATAATTACACTTCATATTTTTCAAAATTATTAATGTTAATATTTTTTACTCTAAAAACATTCTATCCACCATTCTTTAAAATATTTTAATTAATAATTGGATAATAAATAATAGTTAATTTAATTTTAAATTTTATTAAAATTTAATAGAATATTTGAAAATCATAAAATTTCTATTTTATTTATATAACAAAAAATCTATGGACTAACTTTTAGAAAAATTTACGGATTTCTTATTAAATTTAAGTAAAAATCTAAAATCTACTAGTCTTTCAACTCTCTTAAATCCAAATAACTATTGCCTCGAGAGATTATTCTCAACTGAGTTATAGCCGCGATCACGTTACTTATTTCAATAATGATGCCCTGAGAGAACAATTTCAATCGAGATCCATCTCAAATTCTGCCCAAGAGAATATGCTCCACTGAGCATAACCACAAATTCTTCTTGAGAGAACAAGCTCTACGGAGCATAATCACAAACTCTGCTCGAGAGAACAAGGTCATGTTAGTATAGATGTGCCTTAGTGCCATTCTTGTAATAAATAATGACATTCTAAATTATCCCTATGGCAATAAAATATTCATTTAAATAAAGTGTTTGTTTATTTGAGTATTTACCCTTTAGCATTATGTTAAATAAATTTATTATCAAGAGTTGATAATATAAGTTACAAAATTATTTAGTACATATGCTATAAATTGTTCATAGTTAAATAATTAATATTTGGGTAATATTAATTAGACTATCACATCTATCTATTTTCCTTTATTAGTATGTGATGCTAATAGTAGGAGGTAGTGAGTCTCATGTTACTTGATACGAGATATCAGAATCGACATGTGGATACTCATGTGATGAGTAAATCGAACAGTGACGTTAGATTCGTGATCGCAAGGATATTCACTTATAATCAACGATCGTAGTTTAGGTCATAATTATGCATATAGTCCTTTGACCTGAGGTGACACGGTCATCCATATTTAAGTGGTTAGAGTTTGTTATCGCTTACATACTTGTGTTATTCACACATGGGTATATGGCGTGTGGTGGCTCTAGTCAGTAAAATGTAGGGATGAGTGTTTAACCAAGATGGAATTCATTGCCCGAAGTGAACTGGGATAGATCCTATACTATCTAAGTTTATTTTTGATGAATAAGTTCCTGGCCAAGACAAACATAACACAGTCTGAAAGAGTTTCAGTGCTAGAAAGCGTTTATAGTATTCGTTATGTTTTATCAAGAATAACTTGAGATGAGGTCATATGATGCGGCTATTAGAGTTTGATCAAACCTTGACTCTAGGCTATATTGTGATCTTTAATGAAGGGATTTTAGTGATTATGATCATAAGGGTTTGTGTGAATCAAAATATGCATTCATATCTAATTGGGTAGTTGTGATATAGATGCTAGGGGTCACTCACAACTTATGAGAACTAAATGTGTATAATTGGGATTTTCACATTTAGATGGTTTATGTGTTTTGTGCTTTGTTATGCCTTCGTTTATTTCTAGTCTATTATCTACCTTTATAATTCTCTTTTCATTAATGCAAGTTTACTTTTTATTATTATTAATCTTTTTTTATTTTGCCAAAAGGGGGAGAATTATAATCTTTTTGAGTTTGAATTTAAATTTATTGCTTATGCCAAAAGGGGGAAGAATTGAATGTACTTATGATTATCTTTCATTCACTTCAATTGGTATCATAATCACTTATTGATATCATTCAATTTTGAATTGGTATCTTTGAATTTCTTACTTAGTATTTCTTCAATATCAAAAGAGGGAGAATTATTAAATGTTTTTGCTTATTTTAAATTAGATAAATAATCATTTCATATTATGATACTTATCTATGCACACATTTAGGGGGGATAAAATTCAAATGAATTTTATATGTTAAGGGGGAGTTTAAAGCATGTTCATAACATCACACACACACTTGCATGATTATTTTTATCAAACTCAAAATAGGTTTGTCAAAATTAAAAAGGGGGAGATTGGTAACCTTTTGCAATGAACAATCTTGATTAACCCGTGTTTTAATATTAACAAACCATATTTTGAGCATTTAATGTGTTTTCTTTAAGTGTGTATAAGCTAGGACATATTTGCAAGCCAAGAACATAAAGAAAAATCAAAGAGCTCAAGTCTGGGATCGAATCCTGATCAATGTCTCGACCGAGACATTGCCTGGGACAATCTAGTCTTGACTGGGACCAATTCAATTCAGTTTTAAAGATTGGACAGAACTGATCCCGATCAATGTCCTGACCTGGACATAGACCAGGACAAGGAAGTCCCAATCGGGAGTAAATGACCTGAAACGAAATCAATTGAAGCAACTTTTGAAAGATTGGGCAGTACCTATCCCGATCAATGTCTTGACCGAGATGCTACCCGGGATTGAAGTAAAAATTCAAACATAACAGCTATAACGACTATTTCACCAAGAATTCTGACCGGGACTGATGATATCCCGACCGAGACCGATCTAATCACAACAAAAAACATCAAATTTCATTCAAATGAAGTTTGAAAATGTTGGGAATGAAATTATTACTTCCAACAACTATAATTGAATTGCTCAAGTATTTAAACAACCTCTGAAGTTCATTTCAAGGTTAAGAAAATTGATTATCAAAATATTTCTCTCAAGCATTCAATTAAGTTCTCAAATTCTCTTTAAGTCATCTTGTATTTGAATAACTCTTGTGAGAGTTGGTTGTGTGTTAGAATTAAAACTTCTACTTCATCTAAGTCTTGGGATAGATTAGAAGGGAAGTGAGGTTTAATTCTAAAGGAATTGGTTTAAGTGTTTATCCATTAAAACACTTGGGTTGTGGTTTGAGAGTGAGCCTCAAAACTCTTAATTGTAAGGTTTGAGTTGAGCCTAAAACTCAACGTTGTAAAATTCAATCTACGAGAATAGATTATGGTGATTCAAAATCCTAACTTGGGGATAAGTTAGGTGGAGACGTAAGATTTTTGAGAATCCGAACTCCTTAAATTCTTGTGTTCATTGTTCTTTCTTCTCAATTCTCTTTTAATTATTGTTTAACTTTTTAATTTTCTTCAATTCTTCCATTAGCCCTTTTCACCCCCCCCCTCTCTCTCTCTCTCTCTCTCTCTCTCTCTCTCTCTCTCTCTCTCTCTCTCTCTCCTAGGGCTCTTTTAGTTATTAATTATGTAAATATTATTTTATTTTAAAATAATTCAATAATTAAAAATTTAGTACTTAGATTAATATATTTTAGTGATAAATGTATGATGTATATTTTTAAATTTTTATAAATTATAAAACTAATTGATAACGTAAATATTATAGTTAAATACTAAATATGACATATTTAATAATAAAATGTAATGAATTTAGAAAAATTAAGATTTTTATGTCAAAATTAATAATTTGGCATGAAATTACCACAAATTAAAAATGGTCTTTTTATACAAATATTTAGTTGATGCACAGTAAGTAGGGGCGGAACTACCTTAATGCTTAAGGGGGGCAATCTTTTTTTTTAAAAAAAATTCTTTAAAATTTTTACATAAATTTAATGTTTGCCCCCAAATTTTTGCATATTTTTCCTTAACCCTTCTATTTTGAAATTTTATCCTTATTATTTTGTAGTTCAATCATGGCCCTTCACACTTCTAATTCCAGTTCCACCCCTCATAGTAGGGCTCCAGCTATTTACACTCCCCTTGGAGCTTCAAGCACTCCCTTGAACCCCATAACATATTTATTTAACTTATTTTATGCTGATTCATTTTCTAATTTAATTAAATACCACTTTTGCCCTCATATTAAAAGACAAAGTTGTGTCTATCCGCTCTCATGATACCACTTTTGGCTTGGACTATCAGTGCCATGTTCTTGGTTATAGATGCTGGGTCTACCTGCCCTCTTATTGTATATCAAATACATTCAGTGGCGTGCATGAACACACTACCCTGAAAAATTAAAGTAATATGGATTTTGTTAAAAGAAATAACTAAACGAAGCCTGCATTTAATTAATTAAATATTAATATACATATTTAGAGAATCAGATGACATAAATTATGAATGTTACATTGGTAAAAAAAATTATTAATGGTGCACTACATTTAATTGAAAAAAATGAAAAAATGCAAGAAAAAACTTTGCATATATCACATTTTCTTCCTTTTTCTACAATTTCAAATGCCGAAGGATCTCATTTTGTTAAGTTACTATTCTTTCTTTTCTTCGACTTCAATAAACAAGTCTTACGAGATTGAACCATAGGTTCAAGAGGCAAAGGAGATAAAGAATTCAACACTTGTAAAATTTAATTTTGCAGTTTTTCTCATTCAACCAATGGCAACTTTTAATACTTCTCTTGCAATCCTTGTAATAGGCTGTCAAACTAGCTCTTTTTATTATTAACTACACCTTCAATATTATTAAAACCCCTATTGTCAATTCTCCAATGCATGTGTATATCCTCAAGTTGTAGTATTTCTTTGCTCATCATGCTCAAAACCATTTTATAGGCACAAGGAAGTCCCATTGTCCTGGAAAATTAACCTGTACATATGGATGTAGAATTCGATAATGCTAATCTATATTGTTGGTGAAGCTTTTCCAATGCAAAATTAGATACATGTGTCACCAACTTTTGGAAAAAAGGAATAAGGTACTGACGAGGAACTATAATCTTCTCACTTTCAAGTTGTACTTTAATCTTATGGAACTGTTTCTCAATAGCATGACAAATTTTATTTTTTACCCCATGAAAATCTCCCGTTGACACTTGAAGATACTTCTTCAACAATGAATGTGCACCTTCAACTTTTGAAGTTACCCGATTCCCAAAATGTGTAAACTTCTTTATCCATGCTTCAACAAAGTACTTTTTTATAAGGAAGCCAAGTTTTCTTACAATATTCAATAACCTCTTTCTTTGACTCATATTGAACTTCAAATTCGATCCAACCTTAATCAAAGGAGCTTTCATCTGGGCTTTTACTAAATTATTCTAAATAGACAAAAAATTTAACCAATCCTCCTCCTCCTCAAAATGACCCTTGCAATTTCTAAGAAAATTCTTCTCAATGTGCCATATGCATAAAAGATTAATTATTCTTAAAAAGACAATGCGAATACCATTCATTAAAGCTAATTCTCTATTAGATACAATGACAGATGGATAATTTTCAACACTCAAAATATCAAGAAACATTGTTAAATCCCACACATAATCCTCCTCTCCCTCTTTTTGCATAACATAAAGAAAGAATAAAATGAAGTATTAAAACTTGAAACTCCTATAACATCAAGTAATGACATTTTGTACTTGTTGGTTTTATAGATGCAATCCATAATAAAGACATTTGAGTAGCTTCTACTTAGCATAATTGAAGTAGGATGTGCAAAAAATAGATGTGTCAAATGCCCATTTTCATCATACTTCACATTATAAGTAAAATTACCTTGGCCGAATTCTTCAAATAATTCTTAAATCATTATTCTGCCCACCAAACTTTCCTTTATAATTTTGGCTTTTATTTTATAAACTATTTTTATAATTGCTTGGAGATTGGAATTATGATTTCGGAGTGATGTGAATATTTGTCGTGAGGGCGTACCAACCATGGTCATTTGTTTAATGTAAGATATTTCTTCTTAAGAGAAACGACGATAAGATGAATGTCCCACCATTTTACTTGAAGGTTCATGATTATATGAGATATCATTGATCTCAACTCTCCAAATTCCTTCAAGTTTTCTTTTTCCCCAAACTTCAAATGGACAATTTATAAGTCATTGTTTTTCTCTTTCTTTCTTCTATATCAGCATTGTTGCCCCGATAAGTTCCTCCTTTATCACAACCAATGATGACATATTTATCTTTTTTTAATCTTCTAATAACGGTTGCATACCCTTATGCTAAAGAAACTTTTCAAATATTGTCAATTAAATCATAAAAATAAAAATTATAGGGGCTGTTTAGTTTTGGAAAACATTTTATGTTTTCTCTTTCCAGTTTTCTTTTCCTTTTCTTTGTTTTCCAATTTTCCATTTTCCAAAGTAGAAAACAGAAAAGAGAAAATCATGTTTGTTTATTACTTTTCATTTTCAGTTTTCCATATTTTTCTAATTTTTATTTTTAATGAAATTTACTATAATAACTTTTTAGTTAATATATTAATTATTATTGTGATTCATATGATAGTATTTAATATTACATATATTTATTTTATGAAAAAATTTTAAATCATGTACATTTAATTAATTTTAATAAATCAACTTATTTAAATCATGTACATTTTATGAGATAACATGCTTAAAATTATATTACAAAAATTATTTAATATGTCAATAAAGTTTGAAACCAATTAAAGCTTAAAACCATATAAAGAGATGCAATTTTCTCAGTGAACAAACGAAGGACATAATCAAGGAAAAAAATTCATGCAAACAAAATCTGATTCACAATGAAGAAAATCCCATTTCTATTAAGATGCTTGACAAAATATGGAGGAATCATTGTTCAGTGAAATTTTGCTAGGCAATGGATGTACCTGATACACATAGTCCCTAGGAGCTTCAGTACTTCCTGCTAAAAAGCCACCCATCATTACAGTAGATGCCCCTGGTATCAAAGCCTTGACAATATGACCTGAGTTTGAAATGCCACCATTAGCTCTGATAGGAACACCACTTTGTGCGGCTACAGACAAAATCTTGTAAACTGCAGTTGCCTGAGAAAAAAATCATAGACAAGGAAAGAAACTTTGAACCTAAGGAACGAAAGGCTTGACAAGTAGTTATTTGATTTCTATAATTATTGCCAGTAGAAACGAATGTCTAAAACATTCTAAAAAACAGAGACAAAGTGGTTTGTCTACCTGTCCTCTGCCAACTGTACAAACCTCTTGAGTGGTGCAAATAGAGCCATAACCCATCCCAACTCTTAACCCATATACACCTGCCTTTATAAGATTGTGTGCTTGATTCATGGTCACCACATTCCCACCAATGACATCCAACTCTAGATAAGTATGCTTGATAAGGGCTTTTCTACCTTTTTGCATATGCATTATATACCCTTTTGCATATAGGAATCAATTCTACGATAATTATTAGTGCAAGGTATCAAAAGGCTATCAAGTTAACACCTTTTAAGCGTGATCTTTGAAAAACCATAACCATCCATAGGAAACCAAAAGCTTTAAATTGGGAGACCAATTGCTTGTACACAGAGAGTCCTATAAAAAAAATCAGAAGCTAACATCAAATTAGGGTGAAGAGCGAGAAGAACAGATACGGTGGGAGAGAAACATAATATTTATTAGGTTTTCAATACTAGTTATAATTTGGAAAATTAGAAAATAGTTTTCTAGTTTTCAAAATTAGAAAATAGTTTTCTAGTTTTCAAAATTAAAAAAATACCACAACTAAACACTAAATTCCATTTTCTAGTTTGCTAGGAAAAATTTTCTGGAAAACAATGCTTGTTTTCCAAAATTAAACAGGGCCATACTTTTTTTTTTAATTTCCCTTTTTAATTTGTGAAAGTGCCTTGGGGAGAGAAGGGGGGGGGGGGGTGAATAAGGCTATTGAATAATAATCGAAATTAAATGGATTCAAAAAAGAATTGAAAAGAATGTTGAGAAGGAAGAATGATGAACACAAAGATTTAAGGAGTTCGGATTCTCAACAATCCTACGTCTCCACCTAACTTATCCACAAGTTAGGATTTTCATTCACCCATAATCTTATTCACAAGATTGAGATTGCACAAGAGTTTAAGGCTCACTCTTTCAACCTTCCAAACAAGAGTTTCTAGGCTCACTCTAAAACCAATTCCCAAGTGTTTTAATGGCTAAACACTTAAACTAATTCCTTTAAAAATAAATCTCACTTCCCTTCTAATATATCCCAAGACTTAGATGAAGTAGAAATTTTATTTCTCACACACAACCAATTTTCACAAGAGTTAATGAAACTAATAATGAATAATTTGAAAGTTTGAGAGTTTTGATGAATGTTAAGATAGAGAAATTGAATAATCAAGTATCTTAACTTCAATTGAGCTCTAGGAGGTGTTTATATAGATAAACACTCAAAAATATGGCTGTTGGATGTCTCAAATATGTCTCCAACGTCCATAATTGATTTTTGAATCAATTTAGACTTTTTTTACAGCTAAAATGACGGTCACGGTCGTAAGGAAGGTGGTCATGGTCGTGACCAAGGTGAAACTAGCTATTGTGTTCAAAAATATCCGTTGAATGCTTTCAGGGCTGCTCCTTATGACCTGGTCATGATCATGATGGCAGACCATGAGCGGCTCAGACCTCAAGAGCTGAAACATCTCAAAATGAGCTCCAATAGGGGACAGCTCGTGAGATGCTCATGGCGCCCTTTAAGATGATCGAATCAGCCTAAGAGTTCTCTAACAAAATTGTAGATATTTGTCTTAGATTTCCATATCATTTTTAAATCACCTCAATTGGACATCTTTAACTCAAGATATTTCTGAAATACTGAGAGCTGCTCAACCTAAGATGAAAGCTGCATATGCTAACTTCGACTAAGGATTTGCAAACCCAAATGAACTCAGATTTTGACTAGTAAGCTCAATTCAGAAAGCTTATGATGTCTACTTAAAATTTCATGAGGATAATTTTCTCATTATAAAACTCTAAGGATGTCAAAAGCCTCCTTGAATCTCAGAGGTTGAATCAGCCCAAAAGCATACTTATCTATCCCGGTCGTGACCATACTTGGGATCAATGTCCAAAGATGTTTCTTCACCAATTTGACTTCCAATTGAGTCCTATCTTATACACACTTAAATAAACATATTAAATGCTCAAAATTAAGTTTGTTAAGATCAAAATCAAGATAGATTATTGCTAAGGTCAACAATCTCCCCCTTTTTTTACAAACTTATTTTGAGTTTGAGAGAATAATATGAAGTGAAGTAATAATTTGAATTAAATGAATTTTACTCCCCCTAAATTTATGCATATCATAAAAATAAGGGTTATTTGCAAAAAAAAAAAAATCATGACTTTTAGTGGTTTTTGCAATTTTAACCAAACATTTCAATTTTGGCAAAATAAAACACTAATTTACAATCTTTGGCAATTCAAATTACCGATCACAATTCTGGTTAACTTCTGCCTGCCTGTCAGGCCATTGTTGGGTTAACAAACACACAACAAACTCTAGTGAAAGGTCCATTATGGAAGGTAGACCCAACAATGGCCTGAGAGGTAGGCAGAAGTTAACCGGAATTGTGATCGGTGATTTGATTTGCTAAAGATTGTAAATTAGTGTTTTATTTTGCCAAAATTGAAATGTTTGGTTAAAATTGCAAAAACCACTAAAAGTCATGATTTTTTTTGCAAATAACCCTAAAAATAATAACTATAAGGAATAAGAAATTCAAATAATGAGAAATATATATTTCTTTATTTCTCTTCCTTTTGGACATGATAAGAAATATAAATTTATAAAGCATTCCCCTCAAAAAAAAGAAATAACATAAAGTATAACACGAGGGACATAAAAACATGGCCTAACATGACAAAGGTGTTAAAAACATAAAAACATGATAACATGATCATTTAAATAAATGCTAGACAATATGAAAGGAAATAATATGATCATTTAAATAAATGCTAGGAAATATGAAAGGAAATAATTTCAAACATATTAAATAAATATATAGCATTTATGTTAAAGCTTAACAAACTTAACTATCATATGATCATGTAGAGCTTAGTTCTAAAGGAAACAAAAGACCAAGAACTAAAAAATGAAAACATGAGAGATTCAACCAAAAAATTATTTCTCCCCTTTTATAAAACAATAAAATAAATTATGCAAGTAAGCAAAACAAGGTTTTTACATAGAGAAAAATATGATAACAAAATCATTAATTAACACAAAAATAGCTGCACTTACAATGCATGTATCAAATAACAAGGAAATAAATAATAATAAATAATA
>CATIWK010161082.1:0-13238 GCA_949634005.1 Mallotus japonicus
CAATGAGTTGCACGTTAAAAAAAGTTCATTCGTAATGATATTAACGGCATGACCCAATGAAGTGACAAAACCATTAAAACATGATTTCAAAGACCAGCTAGGGACTTGGAAAAGAACCATTACACATTTGTTAAAATTGCCACGCACCATGTCGACAAATACTCAGCAAACATAGGCAAAATTGATATATTCTTTAAGAGATTCCATGTGATTGAGAACACTTTTGCTATGAGGCACAAAAACTAGATTCCACCCTATTGCTATGAGGCGGACTCTGATAACAGTTAGATATCCATGATCCAAATTGATTCATGTGTTCTTGTTTATTTGTCCCCTAGACCAGAAGAACTGCATTTACACGGCCATCATTCTCTGGATTATTTGTTACTTGAGCATATTTCCCTGTATCACATAAAAACAAAAGCTGTCAAAAGAAAGAAAAGGGTACTCCTTCGAGAAAAGGCAGGGTGAGAAATATAGGTCTACTGATCATGAAGGGTAGACTTACCCCATGCAACCTTGCCAGCTGGTGTGACAAGACCTAATTCACTGACATTCACCTGAAATTCAGAGACAATTTGCAACCCAGATGATAGAAACCATCTAAATACATTTTAGCATACTATTAAATTATAGGTGAGTATCTGTTACCTCAATAATACTTCCTTTGGTTACAACACCAAGAGATTTGTACATTGGACCATTGGGATATTTCTTCACTCCAATGATCTAAAGATTGAAGGTACATTTGAGTTCAGGGTGTGTCACATGGGCCTTTGTAAAACGCAATCCTGAAAGACGTATAAAACGCTCATACTTAGGAGGCTTTCTTGTAAATCCTGGTCCAACAAATGCTACTTTGGTGACCATCCTCTTCCATTTCTTGGCTGCAAAAATGTTGCACAATGAATTGTGAGAACCAACAACAGGAGCAACACTTAACCTTTGCTTAATAAGACTCACTGTAACCAAACACGCATCAACAATTAACCTTTGCTCGTGTTGTGTTTTCACGATCTAGCAGATAGGCAGGAACAGCGCCTTCCTGAACTTCATCATCCACCTTGCGCCTAGATGTTGATTCTTCATGCATGGCTAAGCTATTGACAATAGAAGAAATTACCATAAGCTCCAGGTTCAATAATTGTTGATTTATGAAGCATGACAGATATTAACTACTGAAAACTTCTATCGGACCATGTCCTAAATTCTAATGCAGCAGCATAACAGCATATTCACTAGCTAATAATTTCCAAGCAACTGCCATTACAAAATATAGCCATAGGATGAGGAAGAAAGTCGAGCAAAAAACTGAAAATTCAGCAATTAGGATGATGTTAGGGGCAAATAATCACAAACTTGTAAAAAAATCTGTCAAAGAAATTAGAAGTTTCTTGACATTATTCTGCACTAGACAGTGAGTAAATACACAAGGCAAGGAGATCTCTGCATAATTAGGTAAAAGAGGATTCGCACTTCAACTCCATTTTTCAACTGAATACCAATTTTTTCAGCTGAATACCAAATAATTCCAGACAGAGTGCATTAGGAAATTATAAATGCTCTCAAAATATTAGCCCACGGCAACCGCTAAAAAACCATACTCAAAAGTGATGTTACAAATAACAAGTAAACTTGGAATAAACCTTTATCATTGATCATTTCCCTATTCCAGTCACCATAAAACCAAGATTTGGAAACACAAAGTTATCAAATCCAGGATTGACGCCAAAATCATCAAACAATGCAAAAAACCTCTTCCCTCTGGTTTCTTCCTTCTCTACAGCGTGAATAGGTGGGTGATTCTTTGGCCCTTGTTATGTTTTTATAGATTATAACATAGATCCAAGATATAATTTTACATCTTCATGTGTTTTTTGATTTTCTGTGAGTCTTCTCTAGATCTAGATATCCGGAGGAAGTTTTATGTTTTAGTGTTTATTTTTTGGTATTTGGATAGATAAATTTCTTCAATACTCTCAACCTATGTTGGATCTGGGGGAGTCTTGATGGATCTTTGATGCTTCAAATAGACATCTCGATTGCAAGGGGAGAAGCAGCAGACAGTTGAGGTTAAAGCTCCGATGTTGATTTTTAGTCTCAATCAACAAACATCTCGATTGCATGTACTTCTATTCTCGCATAGCTGGTAAGCTAATGGAATTGTGGTAAAAATTTTATGTACTCACAAGCTAATAGAAGTCCGTCAAATAACTCAATTCTATTGCTGTTGACAAATTAAAGCAACACAAATTAAAATATGTGCTTCATATCATTAGTACTTTTAGATATACCATTTTAGCATTGTCAGTTTATATATATATATACACACACACATTATCTTGGCACAAACTTCTCATTATATAAGAAAAATACAATAGTAGTAGAATTTAAGGATTTTTTATTCATTTCTTCTTTTGTAATTTTGGTTTTGCATGATGTTGTTCGGTAAATGTGAAAACGAAGGAAGTGTTATCAAATGGACTATCATATGGATTTTAATGATTTATTCTTTTATATGAAATTGTTATAAAAAAAATATACGAAAAATAAATCAAATAGGTCCTTCTTAGCCCTAACTTGGGGATTAGGATTTGGGGTTTTTTTTTTTTAGGACAACTAAGCTACAAACATATTATTTATAAATATAGTTATACAAATAGAATTCAGACAGCTAAAAACTGATTCTTGAATTTTTATTTTTTGGATCCCTTTTTCAGCTTGAAAGATTCCACGTGTCTCACACTTTTCATATAAGAAGATCATGTCTATATACATATTTATATATATATTCTGCTTGGTAATGGTATATTCAATTTGAATATATTTTTTTCTTATTCATTTCAATAAAAAATAAAAAAAAAAAGGAAAAAAACGAGGGCTAGCATGCATTGCTCTATGAATCACATATTCCATGTTAAAGAACAAAAATATATACATATATTATAGTGAATCATAGTGAAATTTTTGAAAATGATTTTTTCACTCTACTCTCCAATATAATAAATGAAAACTACTAGTCGTTTTATTATTGTAAATATAAGTTTTGTTAGAAGTTGAATTTTTATGATATTATATCAGAAATGTAACATATATTGTAATGAAGATATTGTATCAGAAACGTAAAATATACGGAAATGTAAATTGTACTGTAATGAAGATATTGTATCAAAAATGTAAAATATATAGAATATATTCTAAATTGACAAAAACATATACTGAATTTCTAGGTAGTAATATTTCAAGTGTAGATTAGAATTTTCAAATATTTAAATTTCATTAGATGTATAAATATTTGTTTCAAATATATAACTATTATCAAATATATTTTTTATTTATAAATATTTAAATATCATTAGATATATAAATAGTTGAATGATTGTTTCATATACTAAAAAAAAAACTAAAACTATATGAAAAATAAACCAAAAGTCTACAAAATATTTTAAATGTCATGTTTTTGAAATTTATATTCCATTAATGATGAACAAAATTGCTAATATAGCAGGTGTTGAACCTTGAGGGGTAAAATAATCATTTTTGATGGTCACAAGTAATTAAGTAAAATTATAGTTAATTTGTGTGCTTTAGTGTTTATATTCAGGTGAATTAATCTTGCAATAATCAGATGTGGCAGAAGCAGTGACAAAAGTATTATGATCATAACTGCACAAGTCAAGCCTTGAAAAGTCAGCACTTTGACTTTATTAAGTTTGCAGTCCTGTCATGAGTGATGACGGCCTCATCATGATCATGATATAGTGGGAAAATGGAAGATCGAATTTTTATCGAGATCTAAAGTCAAATTTGGTCAAATTCGATGGGAATCTTCATTATGAGTGATCACAAGCAAGTTCCAATCATTAAAAAAAATTTCAAGCAAAATTATAAAGATTCAAATTGCAAATTTCCAAAAATTCCAGAAGCCTGTCATGACCAGTGTCACCACCAGTGTTATGATAATGACGACCTAAATTATGATCATGACGAATTTTTCATGATCATAATGATTAATTCCAGAAAATTGTCATGACCATCGTCACCACCATTGTTATGATCATGAAAGCGCACAAATTTAAATTTCTTCTTGGCACCCCGATAAATATGATCATGATGATTTTTCCATGATCATAATGACGTGCAGACCTGCTTCTTTTTGGGTGGTTCAAATGGCTCTATTTGCATTAAATGCATCTCCAACAACTTTTTTTCTCTTAGAGGGTTTAAATACTACCAAGAATAAAGCTGAAACAAGAGGAGGAAGTTGAGCAAACACATTAAGATAAAACTTTAAGCATTTATTCTTGAATTTACTCTTCAACCACCCAAGTTCTTAATCTTTAATTCTTGTAAATTCCTTCTATCTCAAGAGTTTTCTTGAGTTTGGGTTGGTGAGTGTTTAATACAATCATTCAATAGCTCAATAGTGAGATTGAGTGAGTTGGGATTGGAATTTAAACACTTGTAAGCTAAGAGAATTGTTCTTCGCATGTGAGTTTGAGTGTAAACCTTTGAAAAACACTTAGGTTTGAGTGTTATCCTTGGAAAAACACTTGTAAGCTAAGAGGATTATTCTTAGCACTTGGGTTTGAGTGTGAGCCTTGAGAAAACACTTAGGTTTGAGTGTGAGCCTTGGGAAAACACTTGGGTAGCTTGGTTTAAGCTTGTAAGGGTTTGATCTACACCTTGAAGTAGATTGATAGTGGATTGAAACTCTTAACTTATGGTTGAGGAGAGGACGTAGGCTTAGAGGGCCGAACCTCTATAAATTCCTTGTGTTTTTCTTACTCTATTTCTTCATTTTATTATGCTTTAATTCTGTTTTAGCTTGCTCTTTGTGAAAAATCCAAAATTCCCCACCTACCTCAAAAACCCAATTCACCCCCCTTCTTGGCACTTATGGAATTACATTTGGTATCAGAGCATTGGTCTCCATTCTTGAATATTTAACCATCTTAGAGAAAAGATCATGGCCTCCACAAGTCAAGTTATTGCCGCCCCCGATGTTCATGGTCCTAGCTACAGCAGACCTCAATTTTTTTTATGGTTCCGATTATGCATTTTGGAGAAATAAAATAGAGATGTTCTTAGATAGTGAAGGAGTCAATTTATAGGATATTATTGAAGAAGGTTGGAGTCCTCCAACAAAGAAAGACAATGAGGTGATTATTCCTAGAAAGTAATGGAGTGATAAGCAATCTAAAGTCAACTTGAGAAATAGAACAGTAATTACTATTCTCTATTGTGGCTTGAGTAGGGATGAATACAATGGAATAGAGCACTTGAGATCGGCCAAGAAATTTGGGAATGTCTAAAGATTAAACATGAAGGTACTAGTCAAGTAAAGAACAAGAAATTGCAAATGCTTGGAAGAGAGTATGAATTGTTTGAGATAAAGCCTTATGAGAAAATTAGTGATATGTATAGTGGGCTTATCACTCTCATCAACTCTATGAGGAAACTTGGCAAGAAATTTTCAAATGCGGATGTCAACAACAAAATTCTTATAAGTTTACCTCAAAAGGTTTGGAAGCAGATGGCCTCAATTGAAGAAGAAAATGATCTTTCTATTCTACCTACAGATGAACTTCTTGGGAAGCTTCTTACATATGAAATCAAAATGCATCAAATGGTAGAGGAAGAGATGGCAAAAAATGACAAAAGCATTGCTCTCAAGGCAAGTAGAGACATTAGTGATAGTGACTCAAGTGAAAATGAAGATGAATATGCTATAATTTTAAGAAAGGTAAGAGATCTCATCATGAAGAAGAGAAGAGGATTCAAGAAGCAAGACTCAAGCAAGAAGGATAAAATGATTTTCTATGAATGCAACAAATCGGTTCATATTAAATCCAAATGCCCAAAGTTGAAGAAATCCTTCAAAAAAGATATGAAGCACAAGAAGGAAAAGAAGCAAGCATTTAAAGTAACTTGGGATGATTCAAGTGAGTCTAGTGATGATGAAACCAATGGAGAAGTTGTAAATCTTTACTTCATGGCTATGGAGGAACCTTCAAGTGATGAGGTAATTCTAGACTTTGAATACAATGATGAGTTATTACTTGCTTGTGAAAAATTGATGCATAAATGTAATAAATACTTGTTTAGAATTAATTTACTCAAAGAAATGGTAAAAACTCTAGAAGAAGAACTTGAGAAATCAAGGCTTTCTAATGAAGAGTTAACCAATTCATTGAATGAAAATAATTCTAAGAAATTGAGATTACTAATGAAAATGCAAAGCTTATTGAACAAAATGTGTTTTAAGAAAATGAAAATGACAATCTCAAGAGGTCCATCTCTAGATTTAACAAAGGAAAAAAAATTCTTGATTGTATGATCTCTATGACTTCCACTCCTTTGAAATCTAAAGGTGGAATTGGTTTTGAAAATGCTCATGCTAGTTCTTCAAAAGTTGTAAGCCTAAGTACTCTAATTACTAAGGTTTAACAAAAGCCTAGTTTTAAAACCAATGGACCTAAAAAGTCTAATGGAAATAAGACTAACAAATCTAGAGCTAATAGCTCAAGAGGACCTAAGCCTAGGAAATACAATCATGCTCATTCTCATGGTTTTCATAGTTTTAAAATGAAAGAGCATGCACCAAATGTTATATGTCATTATTGTGGTGTGATAGGACACACAAATTTTAGATGTTATATTAGAATGACTCACTTGGGCTACTCAAATGACACTACAAGAAAATTCCTGATTTGTAATAGATATTTGTAACGGATATAGTCTGTTACAAATTTGCAAGGGATTTGTAGCGGATTTGTAATGAAATATAAATTTAGTAACAAAACTTTTGTAACAGAATAATATCCGTTACAACATAAAATTTGTAACGGAATTTATAAAGGATTTTGTAACGGATACATTTTTTGTTACTAATTTTGTTACAAAAACACGCGGTAATGTGGTGTCAACTATTAATAACAAATTTGTAACGAAAATATCTGTTACAAATTTTGTAACAGATTAATTCCGTTACAAATATGTTACAAATTTGTAACAGCTAGCAAATCCGTTACTAATTAGTAACGGATTAGAAATCAATTACAAAATATTAGCATAGTTCTTTTATTTTTTTAGCAAATTCGTAACGGATTTGTAAGCCGTTACTAATTTGTAACGAACTAAACATCTGTTACAAAATATTAACATAGTTCTTTATATGTTGAACAAATTTGTAACGGATATTTAAGCCATTACAAATTTACTAAAATGTAAAAGAACTATATATGTTAATAATTTGTAACGGATCTTTAAGCCGTTACTAAATTGTAACGGATAAAAAATTCGTTACAAATAATTCAAGCCCCTGAAGAATATGAGGAGGCTGAACCAAGCAACCAACTCCAATCCATGTAGAACCAGCTCCAAGTTCATTTGGATGTTCCATTGGAAGCCATTCAAACGTCCCTTACAGTCATTGAGTCTCGGTGTGATGCCATGGATCACCAAATGGAAACCCTTGCTGTTGATGTCACTTTCTTGAAGGCTAACCTCCATTGGCATCTTGCATTCTGCATCATGCATCTCATTTCATAAATTTTTTCTGGTTTAATGCTTTTTGTTTTATTTTTTTTTCTAGTCTTTGTAAGAACTTGAATTTGTTGTTGCCTTTATCTCTTGGGATACATTTGCAATTATTAGTTTTTATTTCTATTTTGCTTATTGCCTTGGACAGTATTTCTCCCCCTTGATTGGTTGTTTTTTATAGTAAAAAAAGGGGGAGAAAAGGCTAAGTAAGGATGCTTAGTTATTTTGGTTTAAACTGTAATGTTGATATTGGAAGTGTTAAATTAGAGGTGTCGATGGCTATGTAATTGCATTGTTCCGTTGTCACAAATATTGTTTTGGTTTTTGAATATTGGATCTTGTGAACTGTTTTGTGAATATGAATATTGCTTATGTGAAGCTATTGATAGTTATATTGGGTTTGATTTGGTATAGATATCCTATTGGATATTTATATTATATGTTTTTGGAATTATTGTTATTGGTTGATGTGTTGATATATTTTTGGCTATGCAAAATCTGTGACAAATTAAAGCTACAAATTGTGATTTTTGAGTTATGGTTGTAACCATGACTGTATGATTTCCAGAATCATGTTTTTGTCACAGGTCATAATTTTTATTTCATGGTCATAATTCTACAATCATGATTTATACTTGATTCAATATGTGTACTGAAAATTTTGTCTCCACTCTCTCTCGTCATTTTTATAGTAACAAAGGGGGAGAAAATGTAAAATGTTTAGTGAGAAATGTTTTTATAGTTGAGAATTATTTTTGAATATAATTTGGATATATTTTAATTGATGTTTGAGAGTTGGCCTTTGATTGCTATGATCATGAGAATGCTTTACTTGTATTTTTCAATTATTGATTACTTGTTGCTCAAATATGCAAAATAGACTTGTTTAATGATTTTTGCAATTTTAATTTTAGGCTTATTTTATGGGGGAGTAATTCCTTCCAATTTTTAGCCTAATTTTACATAATTATTTATTACTATCAAAAAAGGGGAGATTGTTGAACCTTAAGGGGTAAAATAATCATTTTTTATGGTCACAAGTAATTAAGTAAAATTATATTTAATTTGTGTGCCTAAGTGTTTCTATTCAGGTGAATTAATCTTGCAATAATCAGATGTGGCACAAGCAGTGACAAAAGTATTATGATCATAACTGCACAAGTCAAGCCTTGAAAAGTCAGCACTTTGACTTTGTTAAGTCTACAGTCCTATCATGAGTGATGACGAACTCATCATGATCATGATATAGTGGGAAAATTGAAGATCGAATTTTTATCAAGATCTAAAGCCAAATTTGGTCAAATTCGATGGGAATCTTCATTATGAGTGATCACAAGCAAGTTTCAATCATTATAAAAAAATTTCAAGCAAAATTATGAAGATTCAAATTGCAAATTTCCAAAAATTCCCGAAGCCTATCATGACCAGCATCACCACCAGTGTTATGATTATGACGACCTAAATTATGATCATGACGAATTTTTCATGATCATGATGATCAATTCCAAAAATTCCAAAAATTCTAGAAAGTTGTCATGACCATCGTTATCATCATGAAAGCACACAGATTCAAATTAATTTCTTCTTGGTGCCCCAATAATTATGATCATGACGATTTGGTCATGATCATGACGATGTGCAAACCTGCTTCTTTTTAGGTGGTTCAAACGACTCTATTTGCATTAAATGCATCTCCAACATCTCTTTTTCTCTTAGAGAGTTTAAATACTACCAAGAACAGAGCTGGAACAAGAGGAGGAAGTTGTGCAAACACATTGAGAGAAAACTTTGAGCATTTAATCTTTAATTTACTCTTCAACCACCCAAGTTCTTAATCTTTAATTCTTGTAAATTCCTTCTATCTCAAGAGTGTTCTTGAGTTTGGGTTGGTGAGTGTTTAATACAATTATTCAATAGCTCAATAGTGAGATTGAGTGAGTTGGGATTGAGATTTAAACACTTGTAAGCTAAGAGGATTGTTCTTAGCATGTGGGCTTGAGTGTGAGCCTTTGCAAAACACTTAGGTTTGAGTGTTAGCCTTGGGAAAACACTTGTAAGCTAAGAGGATTGTTCTTAGCACTTAGGTTTGAATGTGAGCCTTGAGAAAACACTTAGGTTTGAGTGTGAGCCTTGGGAAAACACTTGGGTAGCTTGGTTTAAGCTTGTAAGGGTTTGATCTACACCTTGAAGTAGATTGATAGCGGATTGAAACTCTCAACTTGTGGTTGAGGAGAGGACGTAGGCATGGAGGGCCGAATTGGTGGAATTATAGCAGGCATGAGGCTACCTATAATAAAACAATTAATAATAATGATGGTAGTATATTCAATCAAAGTTAAGGAAAAATATAATGAGATTGTTTCATATATGGAAAATAAAAAAAAAAGTAAACGAAAAATAAATAAAAAATATTTCAAATTTGTATTCTAATCACTTTAACATTTTTAAAAATGAAATTGTCATTGCATTTTCCATTGTATCAAATACCCTAAAATTTTGCATATATGTTTTTGTGAATTTATAATACTTTATGTTTATTTTACATTTCTGATACAATGATTATGTATATGTTTTTGTCAAATTAGAATATTTTCTGTATACTTATAATAATAATAATAATAATAATAATAATGTAGTAGTCATAGGACTATTTATAATAATAATAATCAAAGATAATGAAAAATATAATGAACTCAATAAAAGAGATTGTTGCATATACAGAAGATAAACCAAAAGTAAACGAAAAAATAATAATTATATTCATAACTGTTTTTGGTTAATATAAACAATGTGATTATTTTTATAAATTAGTTAAAATCTAATTATTAATTAATCTTTATTTTTATTCAAAATTAATAAGTAGAATCACATAAAAACAACAACCAAAAATAAAAGTACATTTTACACATAAATAAAATTAAATAAAAGTGTAAGAGATTGTTTTATATAAAAAAAATAAAAAATAAAAAAACCAAAAGACTTCAAAATTCATGGCTTAACATTTGTTCAATAAACAACTTGTGGTGGAAACCATTAGTTCGTGATAAATGAAGTTACATGAATATTAGTTTGTGATAGTTTGTACAGGTACACAAAAATATTTAGGAAACAAAAGGTGCAATAGTTGGTTTGAATGTTTGATGATGCCTTTTGCCTTTGAGGATGTCTATTCTTTAAAGCTGTATGATAACTTCTTTATATTTTTTTATATACCTCAAGTTATCCCTCAAATTAATTTTTACATATTCCCTCTCTTGTATAAGCAGCCCGACATTTAAGGACAAGAAAAGGGCATTAAGAATCTGTTGTAAAATAATAAAATTCAATATTGAATAGGCATTAATAACCACAGGTGGTCCAATAGATAACATTTTAATTACAATGTGATTACAACATTGTCTTGTATAATAAACTCAATCAGCCAATGATATGCACAATATTAAGCCCCACCCACAGAACAAAGTTTCAATCAAAAACTAAATAGCAACTGCTGTAATTGGCTTACTATGTAATGTATCATAAAAACAAGCATATATGGCGAAAGACTGAAAGCCTAGGCCTCTCGTTTGGCCGGCTGCGAGTTTGTACCTTGAAGCGCAAGTTTCAACACTACATCCTCCAAGGAAATGTGATCATCGTCCTCACCGTCATTGTCATTGTCATCTTCGTTGTCATCATCATCCTCTTCATCTGCCTCCCTAATTGCCTGATTAATAGCAAGTTGTTCCACGAACGAACACAAAAATCAAGAATTGCATGTGTGTCAATAAGGTGTTGTGCTTTTATCAAGCAGCTTGTGGGCATGAAAATAATACGAAAACTACTAGACTTTACAAAAGAAATCCATTTCTAGACCATATAAAATAAACCAAACACACAGATTAATCCAAAATCATTACATCAAAACACCCACTTGATAAAATTCGAAAGAAAGAAGTTGTAAAAGTAAACGAGACCTCTTCAAGATAGTCTCTATAAGAAATTCAGAGATCTGCATAAGAATGTATTACCTTGCATCTCTGATTGTTGCTGAAATTTTTCTTACTTGATTGTTTTCTTCTTTTTGATTTGTTGTAGCTTTTTAAGATTTGAATAAGAATGATTCAATGTGTTGATGAAATTTTATTGAGATTGATTTTTTGTATGTTGATTTTATAATTTTTAACTTATTGAGAAGTATTGGCTTCATTTTTTTTTGAAGAAATCATAAAGAATTTTGGTTAGGTGATTGAAGAATGTAGGCTATGATTTTTGGAGAAGAAAGCGGGAGAAAGTTAAGCTGTAGGAAATAGGTTATTAAACCTTGGGGCAAGCAGGTAATTGTTTTTAGTTTTTAGGATACGCTGGTAATTAATGAAAAGTAGGAGCTTTTTTGTTGTTAAACTGACTTTTTAATAAAGATCTCTTATAAAAAAAAAAAAAAAGGGCCCAATGCATGGGCACCTTTTCTATTGGGTCAAATCCTTTTGAGCGTTAAACATCACTAATGAATTAAAATGGGTCATAGCTTCAATTCAAGCAGCTTTAACTAACAAGTTACTTGCTTGCTTTGAATTGAAATTCCTCAAAGAATTGCATCTATGAACTATAATTGATTAGACATTAGACCTGGCATGTAACATTTCATCTGCCTGTTTAACCTAAATTTTCCGAACATGTCCTAATAAGAGAAAGTCTCTCTATGGTTAAAGTTATCACGGTGGTGCAGCTCCTATTGCTATGTTTTGTTATGCTTTTAGATATAGAGATAAAGGCTCATTCATCTACCCCACACTATTGTTCAATAGCTTCACAACCTAGCTTCTTCACTACTCCATCCTCGTATCCAACACCGCCGTAACCACCATGTTCATTATCTTCCTAGTTTGGTTACTATCCCTAATCCCACCTTCCAACAACACAACCATCTCCACTATAGTTATGGAAACATGTTCAGTCAAGTCTATAGTGTTAACACTATAGCATTTAACATAGCACTATTCAACAATAGCCTTAAACATGGAGCATGTTTTGAAATTGATGGTGTAAAAGATCCTCTTTGCCTTTTTTCCGATCTCGTCATGGTCATGTTCTTGGAGATTGCAATGTTTCGAATTAGCTTTGTTCCTCCAATGGTCTTAGGATTCTCAAAGAGTGCCAAAGCTACATTTTATGGAGGTCAAGACTGTTTTGAAACTAAAGATATTGGCTATGGTAATTGTCTTGAAAATAAAGATGTTGGTGACTAGTACAAACTTCCTCTTTCTCACTTCAATATCACCAAGTTCAGACTTCTTAAGACTGTTGAATATCATATTGGCCTCATCCTTGCCGAAGATATTACCCACAAGTGCTCATGGATTAGAGATCTCAGATTGACGAATGCAAATATAAGTTTTAGCTCAAGGTCTGGTAATCCAGTTTTCATGGTGCTCATCTTCTCTGCTTCAAGCCTCTCAAAGGCATGTATTACTCACGTGCTAATAGCAGAGAGTGGAAATTACACTACCTCGAGCCCAACAAGAGCAAGTGGTAATGTTGATGGTAGTCATGTCTCATGGCAACTAAAGGAAAAGACTCTCTGGTTCAATCCTAACCCTTGGGACCTTTTGGTTCAATTTAATTATGAGTCTTGTACTTAAACTTTAAGTTCTAGTTATTTAGAGATTTTACCCTCTCTTTATAAAATTCTCAGTGTCTAGGACTATGGTACT
>CATIWK010161103.1:0-35249 GCA_949634005.1 Mallotus japonicus
AACCAGCCCAGTATATTCATACTTCATTTTAGCTTCCAATAGAGTCCTAACTTATACACACTTAAATAAAAAGATTAGTAACTTAAATTGATTGTCAAAGATCAAAATTAGGAGTTTGATCATGCAAATGGTCAACAAA
Source organism: Mallotus japonicus (assembly GCA_949634005.1). Taxonomy (NCBI): domain Eukaryota; kingdom Viridiplantae; phylum Streptophyta; class Magnoliopsida; order Malpighiales; family Euphorbiaceae; genus Mallotus; species Mallotus japonicus. The sequence goes on from CATIWK010161103.1 coordinate 140, forward strand.
TAATAAAACAGAACATACCCCAACGAAATCCTTTAACTTTGAATCACAAGCTTCATTATTCTCATCATCCCCTCCACCTTCAATGCCTTTACATTCACTTTCTTTATCTTTAGCATCCTTTTCAGAACCACCAACATCATTTCAACCAGAAGCAAAAGCACCAAAAACACCTCCACCTTTCCCTACACATTTAAAACAAGATCATAACCTAAAAGTAAACCAAAAAGCAATACAATTAAATCACTTATAAAAAACAATAAAATCACCTCCAACATTTGATGGACTACCTCCATCATCTCCATCATCATTTTTTTCTCCTCACAACAGTGTAAAAACTTTTAGTTGACTTATCATCAGAATCATCTTTCTTCTCAAAATCACTAAAATCAATCTCATCATCACCAACTCCATCCTATAGAAAAAAGTATCCATTAGGTTTCTTTTCAATATATTATAAACAAAAAATACAAAATAAAAACTACAAATTACCTTTCCACCAACATCTTCCTTACAAACAACACTATGTTTGTCCACAACCAATTTCATACAAGAAGAAAGATAATCAAATTTTTTATTGACAAACAACTTCAAATCCTTTAAGTCATTCATGAAACACTCTTGTTTCTTAATTAATTGCTTTAAAAGATCACTAGACTTAGGTTAACTCGTACCATCAACAGAATCATCCAACTTTTCTTTGCTCTTATCAAAAAATACCTAAAAACAACTTTGCCCTCTCTTCACTAGTAGGAGATATATTTCTCAATTTCAACTATAAAAAATTAAAAAAAAAATTAATAACAACAAAAACAAACAACAAAATAAACTGAAAATTTATAAAAACAAAATCAACTTTACCTTTTTCAAAGGTTCCTTAAAAATACATTGCCTCAAAACCTTGTGACTCAAATTTGATTTACAAGTCCAATTTAGAATACGAGGAGTACACTGATTACTCCCACTCTTAAAAACATAAATGTTATCAATCACAAAAGGGCAGCATTCAAAGAACCAAATCTAAGCAGCATATAGAAAGTCATTCAATATATAAAAAAATCCATCACTCTTCTTTTTTCCTCTCAAATCAACCTTCCTTTTCATGCATGTATTCCAAAGTCAAGTAAAATACATCATTTCCCTAATGATAATCATTATACAAACCAGATTCAACTATGTCAAAAGTTCTCCCACTAACCATCTTTTCTAAAGGAGAACTCAACAAATAAAAATGTCAATAAAAAAACCATAGCAATTTTAATGAAATCTTTATTATTGTCCCAACGTTTGGATAAAAAACACTCTTGTACAGATTGCTTATTGATTTTTTTCAAGCCACCAAAATATTTTCTTATCAGCCTGTTTTCCTCAATATAAACAGATGAAAATAAAGAATTACCAACACACCTTAAACATGTGACAAGAGCAAATACTTCAATCCCAAATTTCAATTTCTTACCAGAAATATCAAACCAACACTCATATACATTAGGTTGTTTCAATTCCCTTAACAGCAGTGAATGAATCAACTGACATTGCACTTCAAATTTAGGCAAGTCAATAAAATACCCAAAATAAGTTTCATGAAAAAGAGCCAACTGATTTTCATTTAAGACATCTTTTATCATATCAATCACACCATAAGTCAAGCTACAAGCTATTTTAGCTTTAAAGTAATAATCACTTCTCAACAAAGGTTCCCAGTCTTAAGAAAAAATTAATAATAATAATCACAAACCAAAAACTAAACAAAAACATATACCAAAATTTTTAAAAAAATGTCTTTACGGCAGCAACCCTAAAACTTGATCCTTCATCAATGTCAACTTTCATTTTCTTCTTCCCCCTCTCCACATTAGCATTTTTACCCTCAGCATCCCTCTTCTTGCTCCTAGAAACACCAGCTCTCTTAGAAGAAACTTGCTTCTTCAAATGATGTTTCTTTTCACTCCTACAAATCGTTTTCTTCACCATTTCTTCTTTTAAATTTTTTCCCTTCTTCACACTAGATTCTTTCAGTTTCACAGACTTCCCCTTTTTAACACTATCAAATCGTGTGTTAACTATAATCTATATCAAATAAATAACCGCCAATAACAAAATGGGCAGTTACTTCACCCACTATTATGGACATTTACTAAAAAAAAGAAAAAAATCAACAAAAAATGAAAATTGAAGAAAAGAAAAGAAATAAGAAAATGACGGAGGAAGATAAAGAAACGGAGAAGAAACCTAATAGAAAAAGATGGGTGCATTTCTGAAAATTAGAAGGGCGCGCGTGTAATTAAGAGAGGGTAATTTTATAATTAATGAAATTTTGAGGGTATTTTTGTTGAAAACATTTAAAAAGTGTTTTTTTTTAAAAAACAAAAACTATTGCAAAATGTTGCCACATGGCTTCCTAAAATTTCAACACACATTAACCTACCAATTTGATTTTTTTTTTTTTGTCTATCCAAAGAATAGAGCAACTAGACAGTCATAATTTGGTCTTCTTTTCATTTTCTTCCTCTACCTAAATAAAAGAGCAACATAACAGTCACTAAATCAATTTCGTTTTCTCACTTTTGGTCTTATTTTCATCTTCTTTTATGTTCCTCAAACTCACAAAAATGGTGTTCTCAAAATCTAGCTTTGAATCAATCCGGCAAGAGAGAGTGGGTAAGAACATGAAGAGAATGGAAGAGCATAACTTGAAAAAGGTCTCTGACAATTTCCGTACTCACAGTCCTGAGAAATCTCTGGTAAAGCTTTCTTTTTTTATGGGTCACATGGTAGGACATCTTGCCTTCTTCATTTCAAGCCTTTTTTTAAGAGTAGATAAGTGTGAAAAAGAGAATAAATTATGACCAAATTTTAAGAAATTATTTTCGTTTTACTATTTAATATTTTTTTTTTGTCGTTTTGATTTTCTTTTTCTATCTTGCTTTGATTTTTATAGCTTCTCTGTAGCAAAGTTCACTTCATCGTGTCGGGATTGCTCTTCCTCCTCGGTTTGTCTCTGTGTTTTTTTTTTTTTTATGGTGGCAGATAAGAGGGGAAATGAAAAGAAAAAAATGTATCAAATTGGATTTGAAACCATCATTTTCCATCTATTCTTTTTTTATTATTATTCTATGTTCAATTTTTTTCTTGCATCAATTAAATTTTGTTTGTTATGTCTTTCTTTCCTAGAATAACTGTGTTCTATCAGTGTTCTTTTATTTTCCAGCGCGAAATGCGAGCTGTTTCTTGCTATTTGTGTTTATTTTATGATTGGCACCGTATCATGTCAGCTCTAATAATCTTTATTCTATTTTACACTCTTTGATGCCTTCTCTTTTTCTCCAATTGCATGTTTTTTGTGCATTTGTCTTTTTTGTTTTTATTGTCTCGTGTTCAATCTTTTTTTCATTTTCCTTTTGATTTGTTTCTGTTTAGCTGTTGCTTGAGTGTTATGGGCTCTACATAAATAGGTTTGTTGCCACTGGAATGATGTCAAGTGATTACAATTTATTGTCCATATAATTAGATTTTTTGCTGTTTATTTAATCAAAGTTACTATTATTTGGGTTCTTAAAGTTGCAGCACCTTTTAACCAATTTCCAAGTAAAATCATGTGTAAAATGAACAAGTAATGGTTTAGCACTTGGTGACCCTTCTCTTTACTACTGTACAGGGTGAGATTCAATTTAGATATGGCTTATATTACTGAAATATAATTGCTATGGGATTTCCTACTGACGATTTAAGCTCTAGGCTTTTTATTTCTTTGAGGTAAACAGGGTCAGTTACACTGTGCTAGCAGCCATTGAATTGAAATGCCTAGTTAGACTATGAACTTGGTCCTAACCTCTTCCTTTTAGGACTTTGTACGTTGAATTTCACTACTGCTAAAATTTTGACGAGCATGACACCAATTGATTGTTAGGCCTTTTTCGCACGATTGTTGGTTGATGTTATATGTCATCCACAGTTAGAAGCTACCCTTGCAATTCTTATTGGCCAATCCAGTAAAGAGACTAATGTGAGAAGATTGATCTTGTGAAAGAATGTTGTGATCAAGTATGTCAAAATGCTATAAGAAGTTGCAACAAGAATTGCACTAAAAGCTTTTGAAGTTTTGAGTGTAGATGGCGCACATGGTTTACCCGAGCACTCAATTACAATTAACGATTGTAAACATATTGTTTTACCTAAGCACTCAATTACCCTTAATTGTAGAAGCAAAAAGGAACTTAGAAAGAATGTGACTGATTCTGCAAGAGAATAATAACAATTATATGGACTTTCATATTAATGACAGTGTGGATTTGGGTATAATTGCTTTTTCAAATGAAAGAATTGAAAATTTGATAAATATATGAGCTATTTATATGTGAATGTTAAACATATTCTGTATATGGTCATGACTTATTAAAAGCATAAGCATTGTTAGGGAAAAAAGAAATTTTACATTAGCCTTTGTGCTAACAAAAGCATATGAGGAAGCAGAATACAAAAGATGCCGTTTTTGTCATTGTATTAGGCTGAAGATTTTCTTTTGGTTTTGTGCTCCATAGATCACACAATATGATGTTGTAGATGTCAATCTCATAATGAGTTGTAAATTGCATTTTCTTATTTTTTGTTATTTTAGAAATTTTGAATCTACAAATAACTATTTAGTTATCATACATTCTTATATATATATATATATATATTCGGATTGGTAATGAAATGTTATGCTACTCACTTTTGACTCATAGAATATCATCACAACTACTTTGACAAATTGGGTTCTAATAGAACAAGTTAAAAGAATAGGATATAATCAATTGTTAAGCCATTAATGAAAATGGATGTCATAAGTTTCAAGTACATGTTAATTGTCAATTATAATTTATTGTTCAAGGGTATTTAAAATGAATTAGCTAAATTGTGGTTTGATATTAAAAAGTTATTAGTATGTTTTTCAATATAAATGCTATTATAAATTTATAATTATAATTTCATAAAAATTCATTATAAAAAAATATTGTGCAGGCAATTGTCTAGTATGTATATATATATATAAAACCAAATCCAACAAACAATAAATCACCTACCTTCCGTTCCAAAAAAAAAAAAAAATCACTTGCCTAAAAAAAAACGTAACAGTAACAACATGGCTATGCTGCTGCTGTCTTGTGCTACTACTATCCGGGGATTCCCAAAGCAACTCTCAACAACTTTCGCTCCAAGAACAGGTTTTTCCACTTCTATTTATTTCCACACAACCCATTTGCGCATTCATTACAAAACCACGTCAATTTTTTTTTTTCGTTTCGTTTCGACGAACATCTGCAGATAGTTTAAACATTTCAAGATTACTTTCATGCAATAGTAATCTTTCAAGAAAGCTAAACAGCTACATTAAGGTAAAACAGAGTTCTGTTGTGGCAATGTCTTTGAATTATGCTTCAAGAATATCATCAGGAGAGTATGAGGAATCGAAGAAGGTGTGGCTATGGACAGAAAATAAACAGGTCATGACTGCTGCTGTTGAAAGAGGATGGAACACTTTCATATTCAGCCACAAATGTCGAGAACTTGCCGATGAGTGGTCATGTTAAGAATCTTAACAACTTTGCTTTTCGTTTCTTTTCTCCATTCTAAGTTTTGTATGGATTTTCAATTCATCTGAGTTCTATTCAGTCAATTCTCATGCTTGAATTTACCCTTTTTAGACTTGAAAATATTGTGTTTTAAAAGAACCGAAATCATGCCAAAAATGACATGATTTTGCATGAATTTAATTGAATTCTCTTGAGATAATTCTCATGTTTGGAAAAATTATAGTTGCTAGAATTCAATTCTTTCAATAATTATATATGTGTACAGGTGTGGGCGCATGGGCATGTATGATTTTGAAAGAATTCAATTCTTGAACACGACTATTTTAAGAAAAATGCCCAAAAGGGAACAAAAGAAAATATAGATTGATTCACACATCTTGATCTTGCGAACTCAGTCATTATTATTTTTATTTTTGAAATTTGTTATTTTTTATTGGAGGTAATATGATATGTTTGTTTCTCATTATGAAATTTTGATGATGGGATGTACAGCAACTTCAATGATATATCCCCTCTTCATTAAAGACGGCGAGGTTTTAGATGGTGAGAACAGAAAGATTGCTGCAGTGTTTGAGGTTTCTACCCCTGAAGAGCTGCAGCTATTTCAACCAGAAAATGTGCAGGCTCGGAATATTGTTGTTGATTTGCTGGATTGGCAGGTTTATTTGTTTATCCACACTTGATAATCTATGATCAAATAACTTTCAGTGTTATGTAAGTCAACCATGTTCAAATGTTTGGATTTATTTAAATCAAATTTTGCTTGTTCAATGGGATAATCATGTTACAGGATAGGAACCATGCTTTTTCATTACCTCTAAGTTTAACGTTGAGTTTTGGCATGCTCTGGTTTTTTTTATTCATGATTTGATACTGTGGATCCTGTCTTTGGTAGCCAATACCCGGTTGATAAATATATTTTCCACGGATGTTTGGATCAGATTTTAAATAATTAGATATTTATACATGATTTATAGTTCCGGAAGATAAACTGCTCACTATTTTCATGTGACATGTCTTTTGGAGAAAAGCAATGGAGCTAATTTCTCAGAATATGTAGTCTTTTCTTATTAATATTTGTAAAATTAAACTTCTAGTATTTCCTTTGTTTCTTAGATAATACCTGCAGAGAATATTGTTGCAGCATTCCAAGGCAGTCAGAAAACAGTGTTTGCTGTCTCAAAAACTCCTTCTGAGGCAAAAGTCTTCCTCGAGGTATCTATCAAATGCTACTTTTAAATGAAAAAGTAAAATATTCTTCAGCCCTTGTCTCCTGAGTGCATCCTTTTGTCATCCACCTGCTTGCTCCTTTTTGTTAGTAGGCCTTGGAGCAAGGTTTGGGTGGAATTGTTCTAAGAGTTGAGGATGCTGAAGCTGTCTTTAAGCTCAAGGTAATTTCATTTATGGAGGAGTTTTGGGTTATAAATTGTGAAGCATTGCTCATCCTAACTACTATTATCAGGATTATTTTGACAGAAGGAATGAAGCAGGCAATGTGTTGACGCTGACAAAAGCCACCATAACCAATATTCAAGCGGCTGGAATGGGCGATCGTGTTTGTGTGGATCTCTGCAGCCTCATGAGGCCTGGTGAAGGGCTTCTGGTAGCTCCTTGTTTCTCATATATGACATTTTAGGTCTCATGATTTATTATTGAATATGATAAACTATGATGCCTTGAATATTGTATCACAGGTTGGTTCGTTTGCTAGAGGATTGTTCCTTGTTCACTCAGAATGCTTAGAGTCAAATTACATTGCCAGCAGACCTTTTCGTGTCAATGCAGTGAGTTGTTTCTCTAATACTGAAGACATTATTTGGACAACTATGCTGCTTATTGAAAATTTCAGCCTCTATGTATAAAAATAAATAAATAAATAAACACTTTGCATATTAAGTTGAATCAATTGATGTCTTATGACATTTTAAAAGAAATGAAGCAAAATTAGTGATTGTCAAACCTTCATTTGACTATGTTCTGTTGGCTTCAACACTTGATTGACCAAAGAAACGTGAAAGTTAATCATTTGAAATTGAAATTATTATTCTAACTTTATATTTCTCCTGAGTACTTACCATTTCAATTATTCAGTTCTTAATTAGTATGTGAAGTTGGATTTTGAGATTCTTCTTGTATATACTTATTTTTTGTTGATAAATTTTAGTTATATATTCTTCTTCTCAAATTCTTGCTTCCTCATACACCATGGAATTCGATCAATTTTCTTCTTGTAGAAACGGAGCTAGTCTAATTTTTTTTACCATGTGAAGGGATAGGAGTGTAAAAACTTTGAAATCATCTGTATTATTGTTTAGGAATTATTGCTACTGCTCACCAGCCATTGGCTTTATAGTAGCTACTGTATCAATTATTTCATTCTTCAGGTTGCTGCTGCTGAGGTTAGTATATAACCTCAATCTCACAATGAAATTGGTTTGTCAAGTCTGTAATCCTTAATGAAGCCACTATATGAAAATTTTGTAGAAATTTTGTTGGCACATTACTCTAGTATATTGAACCTTTTTGTGGTTCTATGACTAAGTTAGACATCCCACTTAATTTAACAAACATAGAGACTCTGTCATGCACTTCCCCATTTTTATGAGTATTAAATGGAAATGTACAGGGACCAGTACATGCATATGTCTCTATTCCAGGAGGGAAGACATGCTACCTCTCAGAGTTAAAAGCAGGGAAAGAAATAATGGTAGTTGACCAAAATGGCCAGATGCGAACAGCAATTATTGGTCGTGTAAAGATAGAGAGCAGACCTCTTGTCCTTGTGGAAGCAAAGGTTTGTGTAATTAATTCACTTATGCAACATGATTTATTTATCAAATGATTATTCAAATCCATGAAGAAGAAGCACATTGAAGCATAGTTGTAGGAAGGATTTTGGAACCATTAGATCATATATATATATCTATACATGAATTGATGAGCTGGATGAGTAACTTTGATGTATATGTACTAGCTTGGTTCATTCGTCGTAATTAGTCTTGAATCATTAGTACAATACTTTCTTTATTGAGATTCGGTACTCTTTTGTGTTGAATCTTCTCTTCCCTTTCACTTTTTTTTTTTTTTATGATTAGCTAAATGGATAAAAGAATTATTCTTATATCAGTGGCAAGAGAAAATGCAATATGGAAAACGAGAAATCTCAATAACAAAAGAGTTTGATTAATAATTCAGGACTCATTACAGCAAATGAACTAAGCTGAAAAGAAAGGGCCTCTAGATATTTGGTCACAAAAAAAAAATGTAGGAAATTCAGAATCAAGATTCCTGAATTTAAGCTAGGTATATGATAGAACTAATTTTTGTAACTGCTTGGCAACAAGAATATGAAGGAAAGTGAAGAAAATGCAGAGAGAAAATGGACATAAATATGGAAAAAGAGAGAGAGGGAAAAAAAAAAGCTGGATTAGAGAAAGTTCTTATGTGATTATTGTTAACAACATAATTAAAATTCACAGGTGTGAGGATCTTGCTCTGAAAGCATTAATGTAAGAAGAATTCTTTGCTGTGTTCGGTTAATAAAAAAAGACAATGAAGTGATAGAAAAGTGGAAGAGAATAGAAGATATAACAAAAAAGAGTAAAAAATCTCAACAAAGAGAATTGTATTGACAATTCAATCCAGGTGCCAAATCAGTATTTATACAAACAACTAGATGCCTCGGAGTCCATCTGAGGTTAGGTCTCACTCAAGAACAATGAAGTGAAGGCGGATCAATGAGCACTTGCTCGCACAAAGGCTTAAGTCCTTTTCGCTAATCTCAGCAATCGGTGAACAATGATCAAATGTTTCCAAAATCCTCTATCCTATGACTATGCTTTAATGTGCTGCTTCTTTATTTTTACTCAATATTTTTTTTTTTTCATATAGAGTGCACAAATTCTACACCCTTTACATTTAACTTTACACTATTTGTTAGTAAGAAGAGTTTGCATACAAGATGGTCAAAGTATCATGCACTTCCATAATGCGAAAGTTGTTGGATGTCTAGCTGGTAATTAAACCTTGTAAAAGGTACTCTGACAAGATCTCTAAATATATGAAGTTCCCTATCTTTCTGTTACTTCTGCTGATCAAGTTTTTGAAAATAAGACCAAATGAAATCTTCTAGGGCAAAGAGATTCAGTATGTAGAATATACACTTGAAAAATCTTAGACATTCAGAGAATGGTAAGCAATCAAGATATAGGTAAATTTTTGTAAATGATACAATATGCAGAAGGTGATGTACAGAATAGACTTCCTTGCATGCAGCATCTGTACCATTGCGATATCCTGTCATGCATGGTTTGGTTGCCAAAATAAGTGAAAACAAAATAAACAAGTCCATTGAAATTTGTTAAACATATTATCAGAACTGAGTCATTGAACATTTTCTTTATCACAAGTTCCTTCTTAGTCATTTTGATTATTGATTCTCATCATTTATCTGAAATTATATTGAAGTTTGTTTCTAATAATGATGTTTTGGTTGTACAGATCGATTCAGATGACCAAACGCTTTACAGTATCTTCTTACAGAATGCAGAAACAGTTGCCCTTGTACCTCCATACCAAGGTCTGTCACAATTAGAACCTTTATTTCTGGAAGGTGTCCTTCATTTGTTCTTGTCTTAGGATCTGAATTTTCCCAGTTCATCACAAAATTACACAGGAAATGAAGTGCTAAAAGTAGCTATTCCTGTGACTACATTAAAAGTTGGAGATGAAGTTTTGTTACGATTGCAAGGTGCTGCTCGACATACAGGAATAGAAATTCAAGAATTCATTGTTGAGAATTGAATAATGGTTCATCTAACAAGCTGAATTGTTTATGATCATAGTGCTACTAAAAGAGGGAAAAAAAAGATTTTCATCTAGCAGGAATGCCTCCATCTGTCGCACTGTTGCACAAGAATTCAGTTTCAACTCCACCCAATTGTATAATTGAGCAAGCTCTAGGTGAAAGCATTATTACAATGACTGGCTTTTTCTCTGATATGCACAAGTTACACGCACTTCTCTTCTTGGTACAACCTCAAAGGCCTCCAGTATAACCTAGAGGTACAACATGGGATGTTTTGGATGAAGTGCTTCAGGTGTACCAACTTCTTTTCGATTATATCAAAAGGGGTATTTGTACCATCAATTTGCCTTCTTTCCGAGGTGGAGGTCTGGATAGTCTATGATTACCTTTGCAAGTAAACTTATTTATGTTTCATGGAATCATCGGCTGCCTACCCAAAATCACACATCTCTGAGATTTCCAGAATGTGCAATTCGACTAGTCTGGTTCAGTTTCCTGTGGGAATTTGAATTCCAAGCTCTGAAACCCCAGACGCAATATAATAAATGACTAGAAAACAATGGAATGGCATCTACATGCTTCAAACTCAGACACCTTTCTATTTCGTCATCTTAGAGATGCATTTACTTTTTAGTCTACCATGATGGATGCACGTTGGAACAAGCAAGTGAACACCAAGCTTTTGATGTCTCTAATGATAGCAAGGATCTAACTATTAACCTGCAGCTATTGAAACCATCAGCTAAAGTCTGGACAATGGTACATTCAGCATCTCTGTTCATTGCAGCCATGGCTGCTGCTACAGTCATTCTAGTGGCATCAACAGACTCTTGTAGTTAATTATAGTTATTTACTGTTTAAAATGGCATTTTAGTCTTTCTATATAGCACTTAACTGAAAAAATGGTTTAATCATAACAAAAGTCCTTAAATGTTAACGGAATAAAAGTTGAGGAAGGTAAATGTTTGACTTTTAAACAAAAGGGAGGCAAGTGTTAATTAGGTCAAACCTCAGGGAGGAAAATGTAATTTACTCTAGGATTTTCAATACAAGGGCTTATGCATGTGTTGTGCCTAGAACTAGTAAACTGTGACTCAGCTAGTAATCCAGTGGTCGAGATCTTTCTGAAGCTATATAAACCGCTGATGCAAGAGCAGCATGCAACGAGAAAATGCGCATAATCTATAGTTTTGTTTATATTGACTGAGATCAAACGTTTACGATACTGTTTTGCTCATTGAAGAAATTGCCTATACAACGGTGGTGACTGAAAAATGTGATGTCTATAGGTTTAGAGATGTCGCATTAGAGACACTAATGGGAAGCATATGGAATCTACCATTGAGACTGCTTGAATTTTATTTAGATATGTATGCTATCGAAGCTTGAAATGCAAGGTGGCCCCATCACGAATCAACAAGAAGCATGTGTCAAACAGTAGAAAGTTGAGCAAAGATGCCAACATAAACACAACTATAGGCTTTAACGAGCATAGCAAAGAACAGCAAAAGAACATAAGACACTTCTATGTAAGGGAAAAAGTTGACCACTGTAGTATGAATAATCTTGTTATTCTAACAAAGTTTACTTTACCTAAGAAGGAAATAGGGATCAAAACCATCCCAAATTGAGCTATCTACGAATTTATAAATAGGCTGGTCAGCAGTTGAACCAACCTCTTTCTCATGTGAAATTACAACCAACAAATACAGGTTAGAAATCAATGGATTCCTGAAAAATGGACTTAGAGTTTTACCAAGTTCAATGACATCGGCAATAAGAGTCGAACCCTCCTCAACTTTACCCTTGAAAATGCAGTTGGAGAAAACATAAAAGCCAAGTAAATTTGCATATAGAGGTAAAAATGCATCTTTGTGGTTGCCCACACTCCCTATCCAATCAACTCCTAGTTTCTCAACATGGTCTGTAGCAAATGACATCAACCGATTGAAAAACTTCAGTCTCCAGCTACATAAGTAATGCTTGAATTCTTGTTTAATTGGCGAATCTGCAAACCACAAGTTCAAAACAGGAAGCTTCTCCAAATGGGAGCAACAAATTTGACATATCAACAGCTTCTCTTCATGATGGTTATCAATTTCCTTGTCAAAGACCCGCCTCACAAGATCTCCTTTTGATACCACATAATTTGTTGATTTCAGTAGCCACACTGATAGATGATCAAAGAAATCAATCCAATGACCAAAAGTAGAAGATAGATAGGCAAAACTCAATTCAATCACTTTCTCCACTTGGGTTGGCACCTCTCCAGCATTAGAGCTACGTGAAGATGTTTTCAAAGAGAAGCATTTCAGCACATTCACAGCAAGCCTTTGTCTTACCTCATCATCTTCGTCCTCCAACAACTTGATGCACAAGAACCACATCTCCAACACCTGACTAGCATACATATTAACAATTTCCTTAGGTTCAAAACTGAAACCTGAACTTTTGGAGGGGATTTCATGACTGAACACAGAAGAACCAATAAATTCAGCTTGCTCAAGCAAACCAGATGCAATTATAGATTCAGCAGCTGCCTCACGCATATTTACTGGCTCAGAAGCAGAACTATGTTCTTTAATCACGTCAATGAAAAAGGAAATACATTCATACAAGTAGGTTGTTTTTTCCAATTGATCTGATTTGTTACATCTAGCAGTGCTCTCATCCACATAGGCAATAACATTACTGGTTAAAGAACTTGCATACTCTTTCACACATATAGCCATGCAGCAGATGAGAGTCTCTCTCGTCTTTATATGTCTTGTGAGTCCATACAAGGATATCAACTTATCCCAAAACTGACGAATGGAATCAAAATCCAAAGTACCAAGATAAATTGTGTTGGTGCATTTTCCTTTGCCAAGTTTTTTAAACTGCTCCAAGTTCCAAAAGAAAAGAATCCTCAGAATGTAATTCATGCATCTATGATTACTCTCAGAGTTCAAGAGTCTCAACATTGTTGCCTGGAGGTTTGAATTTGTCCATTGCTGAATACTTCTCATCCCACTGTTAAACATATGGTGAACCTCACTGCTAGATTTTGTTGACTTTAGAAACTTCAGCAGCCACTTCAGTGTTGCAAGTCGAACTTCATATGATGAATCTGACAAGGACCGAATTAGCCTTTCTTGGAGTCCTGTAAAAGCATTTGTTTCAGGAAGATTCAACAAATTTGAGTCAGGTGATAGATACATGCGTGGCATCTGCAGAACTTCTTTAGATGCCTGAAACACACAATTAAAGTAGGATATGGCTGCTTGTTCACGAAGTTCTGCTATAGTTGGATCATAATATGACAGTCCATAAGAATCTTCTACATCTAAGCATTCTGTAGAGAGCTCCAACAGCAGATCACGAATGGCACAAAAATTTGTACTCATATACCCTGTTCTCACAATATTGAGAATGTGATCAAGTGCTCTCAAAAAAGAGGCATTGAGGATTGGGCACGGGCACCATTTTGGGCTTGCAATCCATGAACGCATAGTGAGAACTTGTATCAAGTCCCCAATAATCTTTTCTTTCTTTGCAACATCAGCCAGGTTTCTACAATTTGCATCTAGAAGAGAACCTAGTTGCAATAGCATCCCATGAATTGAATTGAAGGAGGCAAGGTAGGTCCCTTCATTTGGTTTCACCATCACTGAGGAAACAGAAGCAGATTTTATTGGATTATTTATGGAAGGCAATTCAGAAGCAATATTTAGGAGAACAGCTGGAAGTTTCTCATTTGACACCAGGCCAACTAAAGCCTTAGATGCAAGAACGCGAATTCGCAGGTTGCTTTGAGTTGAGCACCTCCTAATGAATGGCAAAAACAGGAAAGGATCCAGATCATCTCCACTCTCACTTGCAATTGTTGAAGGCTTTAGCCTGGATAAGAGAATCAACATCGGGCACAAGCTTGGGTGGACAACCTTTGCCAGGTTGGATTCCAAATGGCCAGGGGTTGCATTCATAAGCAAATCAGTTGCAACTTTCAGTTCATTGTAAAAAAATGGATGTAACAAGGGATACCTTCAGATAATAAAATACTGTTAGTTGCTGATTGAGTAGCAGAAAATATACTTTTAAAATTAAACTTGAAGGAACTCAAGATAAAAAGATAAGACAAAATGAATGAACTCCCAATACACCAGATGATGGGTATTAAATCAAAGTTTGTAAAACTATTTTCCACAAATAGGTTCTATGCTTCAGAATTTCAGTCCATTGCAAGAGATTAAACCATTCAAGCACTAAAAAAATTATCAACATTTAAAAAACATTTAGAATTATAAAGAGGGGAGCAACTTCTTTAAGTTAAATAAAGTAGATAGAGGCTGTCAACCTCCTCTTATTATTATTGACAATACACAGCGTATGTGCGTGTGTCTAAATATAGGCCAACCTTCAGTTATGGATGACGTATAGCTCTAATATTCTTGATTATTCCCAACAAATTTTGCCCTTGCAATAAAACATAAGCAAAGCAATTAACTTTTAGCCTAAAGGATGTAAGAAAAATGATCCATTTCTTGTCCCTTGAACTTACAGAAAGAACAAACAAAAAGTGAACATCTAATTAACTTATGATTTCTTTACTTCTTTAACAATAAAAAAGGGAAAGCAATTCCCATGAACTTGAGATAGAAAACTTAAACTTCAAGAGAGGATGGTGTAGGACGTTCTTCAAACATTGATGGTCATGCACGAATTTCTAAATTTATATCACAAACCACAAGAAAATGTCATACAGAAGAGCTAAATAACTATAATAAACTATCCTAATTAGAAAAATCATAAACTCAACTCAATTCACATTAGACTCAATTCATCTTAGTCCCAAACCAGTTGGGGTCAGCTATGGGGATACTTTTTCCTCCACTCAGCATGATTTTGGGCTACATCTTCAAAGAGATGTAATATCCCTTTCCTGAATAACTATAAAATAGAGAAACCATACCTGTGGAAAAATTCAAGCCCGGTTAATGCATGTCGTGCAGATTCTCGTTTTTGAACATTTAGGAATCCAATCATACGTCGTACCAAGGCAGTGTATGCTAGGCAGGCACTATTCCGGACCTCCCAGTATGGAGAAGAGAAAGAGCGAATTGAAACAATCAAGGCCTCCGCAGCAAAACCAGATGTATCAGTTGCCAGATTTGTGTCATTGAAAGCAGCTCTAAGAACATTAAATGCATGTACTGTAGGAATCACGCCCTCATCTCGGATCTTTGAGGTCTTTTCCATCATATGAATCTCACATGACTTGGCAGAATCAAGATTCTGGTCAGACTTTGCTAACGAAAAGTTGCATGAGTCAGCATTCATGCCATTGGCATCAAGTGGACCCAGCAAAGAGCTGTTAGCTAAATCTATTAGCCACTGTAAAGCCCGTGGGAGAAGCTTCTTTGGTGCCCCTTCGGGTTCTGAGAGAAACAAAGCAGTAAAAGCTGCAGGAATACCTGCACTTCTCCTTAACAAATCATCTACAGTTTGTCCTTTGAACACAGTTCTTTCCATTAGCTTATCCATCCAGGATTCTGTCAACTTACAAAGTCTAAAAAAGAAAGACAGCATAAGAATATAGATGTATGACAAATAAAAAAGAATGGGGAAATATGCAGGATAATTTGCAAACCCAACTTGGGCTGGTAGGCAGAAAAAAAATATAGTTGGATGATATTTATGCAGATGTGGAGAAAAATGATAACAATAGTGATTAAAAAGAAAAACTAATGATGAATATTCTCAAAATGTGCACAGAACACTAAAAGCTTCCCCTTTTGCTTCCTCAATTAAACCTTTTATTCCTTCTCCCAAGAATTGCATCCAAATATTGGCAAGGTACAACAGTCATCCAGTTGAGCATTCACACTGTGTAAATGTATATAGCTCATTTACTCTATCCCCCTCCTTGAAGATTTAATGAAATGAATAATTAAAAGTGGACAGATATATCCTGACCAATCTATGTCACCTAATTGGCGCACATGAAGTATCTATAAGGTATGCTTTCATTTGTAGCAATCATTAGAGTCTTCTTCCGCCTATGTCAAACGATTAACAAATAACATTTAGCATGGAAATATAATCGCCCACACGTTTAAAATAAGTACAAAAGAGATGCTGATAATAAAGAAAAGAATTAAAAATTGGTAAAATTTAGAATTTACTCTTGATAATTAGGTCTTTTAGTGAATATTTAGGAGTATAAAGTCCTCTCCCATTTAGATCTTCATATTGAGGAATATGGGTCATTATTCTCCCATTTTGGATTACTAATCCTAAAATAGAACAAGCAGTCTTTAAATTCTTATGGTACCTATGTTACCTAGTATGTTTCAAGTTTATACAATCTCTATTTCTTTCCTCAAAATCATTTCTCTTTTTTTAACTCTTTTCTTCTCTCTTTTGCAATGCACCATGTTCTCTACATCACAGAGGTCAAGAGAGAATGGAAAAAGAGGCTTAAAAAGTGGTGAAAGAGGAACATACCTAGGGTCATTGGAGCAAAGCAAACGGTTGCAAAGGGCTGTGAATCCGGCCCTTGTCTTATCAATTGCTCCATTATGCTTCATCTTCAACAGAACTTCCAAGAAGTGGTTCCCTATTTCTTCAAGTTGTTTCAAATCAAGCACTCCATTAGATGTTGACATTGTAGAAGCATCAGCAGTACTAGAAATTGGAGCCTCTAGCGAATTTGAGCAACTATTACTTGGTAAAGGAATTTTTCTTATGATAGTTCCTAGAAGAAGGCTCACCTGAAAACCACGCACAAACATTAAACCATATACTCTAACAAACCAACAATGTAGTTCAAAAATAAGATAAAATAAATCCAACAAGCCAAGACATGCAAGTTGTAACTACAAGAATTTCCTATGTCATTTCATAATTGAAAGAAGGCTTACCCATATTTGACCCCCTGCACTTTTATTTTTTTTCTTGATTTACCCCCTGCTCTTTAATTTCTATAAATTGACACCCTACACTTTTATTTTTCTATACATTAAGTCCTTCTCTAGCGGTGAGTGAGAATATGAATCTCACTCGCCGCTAAATGAGAGTGGGACTTACCTAATGAATAAATATACTTTTTAAAAATATTTCTTTAACCCCCTGTACTTGTATTTTTGTAAACATTAAGTCTTTACACTTTTATTCTTGTATCTACATTAAGTTGCTAACTAATATGAATTTACTAAATTTTGTCAACTATATATATAATTTAACTATTCATACTTGTTTTTTAATATAAATTAGAATTAAATGATAATCGCTCTTATGAAAATTAAATTTCAATAATATAATAGTAATTTAGTCTTTAAAATTTTTATTTAATTTTTGTAAAATAATTCAAGCAAAAATTTCAATCGATTTTATTTTAATTAATTTTAAGAAAAAATAAATGATGAAAAAATTGTATATGTACAAATTTTCAATAAATAGGAAATTTTTATACCTTAAAAACTAGTTGGTAATAAATCTTTAAAAAATAAAAAATTGTATTGATATAATTTTTAAGAAAATTTGTCCAATTTATTATTTTAAAAAAGATAAAGTTTGAGTGTATATAAAATTTTTAGAGTGAAAATAGTTGCATCCTTTAATAATTTATTACTTAAAATTAAATTAATGACAAAACGTGTAAAGGAGTATAATATAGATTACTATTAGATTATAGTTAATAAAAGAACAATTTAGAAATGCTATGTTAATAATAAAACATTCAATTAGAAGTTTAAATTAGTTAAATTAGAAATTTATTAACTAAATATATAAATGTTGATAATTAACTAAAATATTTATTGAAATTAAAAAAATTTAAAAAATTATTTAAAAATAATAAGGATTAATTTGTTAAAAATTTAAAATATACAAATTTATTAAAAATTTCAAAAATTACAGGGACTAAATAAGATACTTTACTATATATCTCTAACAGCGTTTCACCCCTTTTTGAACAAAGGGACTCAATGTGCAGAAAAATAAAAGTACAAGGAGTCAATGTATAGAAAAATAAAAGTGCAAGGTGTCAATCGATAGAAATTAAAGTGCAGGGGGTAAATCAAGAAAAAAAATAAAAGTGCAAGGGGTCAAATATGGGTTAAGCCTTGAAAGAAAGAGTATCACATGTCTAGCATCAACTGAAAAATTGTGATGATCAAAGTACAATTGGGAAATCATAAAATGATGTTCAATTGACATTCTTAACCATATTCTGATGGAAAAACCTGAATAGATAATGAATAAGAAAAGTACCTCTTTCATAGCCAGCCAACAACCAACCATGACAATTTGTTCTGGTCTGCTGTCCTGCCCATGTTTTGGATCACTGTTCACATGTTCTGATGGCCTTACCATATCCAGTTCATCTATCAAGTAATTATCGTCATCACCCATATCATCCATGTCGGGAAGATACCAAGCATCTGCAGAAACAACCCAAAGAGCTAATGAAGTAATTCTCATAACCAATCCCAAGAGCTTCTCCAATGTTTCTCTCATCTCCGAAATACTAGACACGACAGCATCAGAATACCAATCCAATTCATCAAAAGTATATCGTAGAGTAAGCAATACCCCATGGACAAAGCTGTTTTTGCAGGCTTCAGAAAGATCCCTCTCTCCCTCCTCCACAGCAGCATTCAGCCAATCAATTAGTGACTTTATATACTCTATTACAGGATGCCTATTGGCTGGTTCACATTGATGTTGAAAGCAAACAACATCAACAGAAACTCTGACAATCCATCCTAGCTCCAAGACATACTTCCTGAATATAAGCTTCAAAGTAAGTGCCCCAGCATCACTTTCTCTCACTCGTGGACTGCTAACTAAGTTCTTTGCCCATGCAGTCACTCTCTGGACCGTGTCTTCACTTGAAATGCCAGGAAGGGGGGTCGGAAAATATAACAATATGCGAAAAGAACTCTCTCTCAGCCTGTCCCAACTATCAATAATAGATCCAACTAGTAACAAAGTTGAATCAGGTGAAGTTATTCCCCTATCATAATGACAGAGACCGTGTTCAGGAGAAATCAGACCACACTTATCTTGAGAAGGTGGTACAATTGGCCAAACATTAAGCATTATCAATATGAGTTCCATTGCCATTATTTTTCTTTTGTAAGGAGCAGATGGATAGCATGAGAAAAATAAGAAAGAAGACAACCATTTCATGAAATTGAATAGATCCCCTGCCCTTTTAACAACAGCATCTTCAGTTCCCTTAGTTGGATGTGATTCATTATTTTGGTACATCGCAAGGGGTTGCCAGCTCCCATGCTTAAATTGTCTCTCCAAGGCTGTTCGAACTCGAGAAAAGAACTTTCTAAACAAACTGGTCCACTTCATCTGGAAACCTGTAGAGCAACTTCTCATGTTCAATGGCATAGCTTTTTTCAGAAGAGTGAGCTCTAAATGGGAAGGAAGACTGGCAGTCTTAGGGTTTAAGAAGAGGGACTCTGCAGCATCAACACGGAGCAACTCATCACAATGGGTCAATGCCAATACTAGCCATTCAACAGGGATCTTCACCTTTATCCCTTTTATGCAGACAACTGCATATAGATTCGTGATTTCTGTTTCCAGCCCATCCTCCATCTCAAGCACTGCCGCATTTTCATATAAATCGATGTCCCCTTCAATCAAAGCAAGTGAACGACATACCCTAAACAAAGAGACTAAAACAGCTACTTGCTGTTCAACTCCCAGTTCTACATTTGTTGCACTTAGCTCAGGAAATGATATCCCAATATCTTCTCCACTAGGCCCAACAGCAATAAAAGCAAGCATAGGAAATATGCTATCCACATCAACTTCAAGTAAAACTGGCAGAGCATAAGTGTTCAGATTTGAGCGAAGCTTTGAAACCCCAGATGCAAGCCCATACAGGAAAGGAGGTAAGCAATGACCCCTATAAACTGCATATCCATTCTCAATTCCACTGCTGTTCCAACACTCATCACGCAGGCATTCAAGGAAACATTTCAAGAACGTTGTAGCAGCAGAGCACACATCATCATCAATGTAGGCCTGTACAGTTTCAAACAGAAGGTCAGGGCTCATTTCTAGAAAACATATTGGCCCGAGTCTCTTAGTCAACAAAGCTAAAGGGACATATCTTCCCTTACAACGTGGACCTAGTCGAAGAAGATCTGAAGCAATCTTTTCTAGAAATGATTTTATTTTCAGACTACCCTCAGCCAAGCAAAGAGATGATTGAATGTCTAAGAATAGATCAAAAATCTGATGAACTTGTTTAACCGTTTGACTTAAAGGATCTTCCAAATTATTCCATATGATCCTAAGTATCCGAGACCCCGTATCCTCTGTAATAGGATCATAACCATCTGATAGATCAGTTAGATCAGCTAACAATGAGGTCTTTATCTGTTGCAAACAAATTTGCATCACCGTCAAGGCATGAAAATTAAAATGGCTATCTATAGGATTCTCACAATAGTTGCATAACTCCGGCAAAATCCCATCATATAAAATGGTCTTAACAGAACTTGCAGAAATTCCATTTCGCCCATGACCATTCAAATTATTACTAGAAACAACAAAATGCAAATTTAATACTGTCCTTGAAACAGCAGTAAGAATCCCCCTAATCAAGCTGAGTCTACTCAAAACAGAAAAACTACTTATTTCTAAATGCAAGTCCCCTTTAAATGGAACCTTCAGAAGTGCATCCCTAAACCTACCATCAGAATCATTGCCATGAAAACTACAGGTAGTTTGATTAAAAATACCTTCAATAATAAGCAAGCCAAGGTCCTGAGCACTAAGACAAACTTGCAATGCAGCACACAAGCTTACCCCAGCTGCCACAAAACAATCTCTTGAAAAAGCAATTGATTTCAACACACTTATCAAAACCCATAGAACCCTTTCCATAATACTCAACTCTTGACCATCAAAACTTTGCAAATTCACCTTAAATTTATCCGGAAACCGCTGGAGTAAGTAATAAGAACAAGATAAAGCCTCTTGACATTGCTCCATAACAATAGGAGAAGGCCTAGCCGATTCCTGAATCTCTAGGACTACACTATCCAATCCAAAAACAACATCCCAAGCAACCAAAACAGCACAATCTTCAATAATATCAACTAAATATCCCAACTTTGGCATACCCAATACAGACAAAGCCACTCTAGACAAACAAAACCGCTTGCTTTTATTATACCCCTTACCATTTCTACTATCGAACTCCTCAAATATCTCCTTAAAACACCCACAAATCAGAGACTGGTAATCTTTATTATTAACTTTTGATAAAGCAGAAACTAAAGTTCTGTGTAAAGGCAAAGAATTTTCGAGAAACAGAAGTTGTAGATAAAACCAAGATGCAGTTTTTAGAACTGATGCATCATCATTTATGGATAATGATGATGATGATGATAAGTTGGTAAAAGAAGAAGAGAGGTTTTTGGCATGGTTTACTTGAGAGTAGATTGAAGTAAGAGAAATGAGGTGATTGAGTTCTTTAAAGAAAGGTAAAGATTTTGGGTTTAAGGGTAGAAGAGATTGAGATAGCGAGTCTGTATATGATGATGGAAATATTACTGCGCTGTATGTGTAACGGTGACGGTGCTGTATTGCCCTCCATTTTGCTGACATATTTTTTTTTTCTTTTGGCTACAGACTCTCTGTCGAAGAAAAGAACGAGGCGGCGACGCGGCACACAGTTGAGTTAGCAGCGAGACTAGTTTAGGGCAGAGCGGGAAAGGCAGGAGGAGAGGAAGGAAAAACAAAAGAAAAACGATGAAGCCTCACTACCAATTGCAATGGACCTAATTATGGGCCTTTTACCAATTTAGGGTGGAAAAGGAATTTTTTTTCCTCTTTAGGGTGCTTTTCAACTAATTTTAAATTTAGGGTAGTTTAGAAAAGGTTTAACCATATTTTGGGTCACTGCACTTTTATTTTTTTTGGATTGCGTCCTTGCACTTTTATTTGTGCATATTGAGTCCCTGCACTTTTATTTTTAGACACATTGAGTCCCTGCACTTTTATTTGCGCACATTGAGTCCCTGCACTTTTATTTTTCGACACATTTTAGTCCTTGCACTTTTATGTTTTTTGACACATTTAGTCCTCAATTTTTCAACACAAATAAAAGTGCAGGGACTTATTGTGTACAAATAAAAGTGCAGGGATTCAATATGTCTAAAAATAAAAGTTCAGGGACTCAATGTGCACAAATAAAAGTGCAAGGACGCAATCCGGAAAAAAATAAAAGTGCAGGGACCCAAAATATGGTTAAGCCTTTAGAAAAAGGCCAAAGGGCCAAATTGGACCCTAACGTTTTACCCTAATTGCACATTGGTATTTAATCTTTTTTTAAGCCAAATTGGAACTCCAAAATGGAAACCGTTACACAAAATAGACCCTACCGTCAAAAAAAAAACAGCCGTTAAACGGAGCCCATGTGGACGAAGTGGACCCATAAGAAGCTGACCTTGGCACATATGTGGCAAAATCGTGCACTGTAGAAAGCCAATATGATTTTTTAAACTGAAATCCCCAAATTAAAGTTCATAATCCCTAAATAATTTTTCCCCAATATCCTAAATTCTCTCATCATGTCAACCAAATCATCTTCCCAAAACAATAATAAACCTACATTGCAAACTGATTTTTGACGAAAATAGGAGGAAAAGCCTCAATAGTCTTCAAAACAGTCTCAAGTTGATTAGCATCAAAATACTCAGGAAGCTGCAATGCTTTCTTGGATTTCTAGCTATCCACAATCCATTTTCCAGAACCAAGAGCAGCAACAGGAGGAGGAAGAGTGGTAGTCATAGTTGTAGTCTTAACAGAGATGTTTTTGGTGGGTTCAGCAGCATGGACGACTGCTATTGAAGGGAGGGATCTGGATTCAACAGAGAATGGTGATTGGTGATTGTGGCAGCCACTAGAGGTGGGGTTAAAAAGAGAATAGGTGCTGTTGTTGGCGGCGTGAAGGGATTTGGAGGAGAGAGTTGAGAGGGCCATCTCTACGAATGTTGTTGCTGCTATTGGTGCTTTGCTCTATTAATGGGTGTGGTATTCTATGAGAGCAAAGCAAAAAATATAGCTGAGCTGAGCTAAAAGAGATATGGAAGAGTTGAGAGGTGATTTTCACTGAAACGTCCCTTAGCGACCTTGGTGAAAAGCTCACCACCTTTAGAAAAATCCAGAACGAAGTAGATTTTGGACTTGATAGCAATATCTCGTGCTCAATTAATGGAGCTTTGACACGGCTTAGTTGACAGTGGGAAAAGATTCTTGTGGGTTATCAAACCAGACTTGTTACTCGAAGAAAATGGAGAGGTGAGGTAGGTTCCTGGGGAGCTTGAGAAGGCAACTAAAGAAAGAGGAATACACAGGGGAGCTTGACGGAGAAGCTACGGTGACTTAGTGGTAGAGTATTGGAAGA
The DNA here is from genome assembly GCA_949634005.1 of Mallotus japonicus. Taxonomy (NCBI): domain Eukaryota; kingdom Viridiplantae; phylum Streptophyta; class Magnoliopsida; order Malpighiales; family Euphorbiaceae; genus Mallotus; species Mallotus japonicus. Next base: position 23,943 of record CATIWK010161103.1, read on the forward strand.
AGGGGAGATAGAAGAAATAGGTTTAGGCAAAGAATTAAAATTTGGACAAGCTCATTTGCTGATACAGCAATGGTGGTTGCTGCTGCTGAGTTTACCGTTACTGCTGCTGAGTCTACAGCTAGTGCAGCACTAGATTTTATATCTCCGGCGAGTATTCATGCCGCCAAGTAATCAATGTGGGTTTGGTTAGTTATGTATTAATTGTCTAAAAAAATTGTAACTTTGGTTTCCTTTTATTAGTGGGTCTCTGCTGGTTAAAGAAGAAGAAGAAGGAGGAGAAGAATTTTCAGTGAGAGTGTGGGTACATGGTGGAGCTCGTTGGCTTTGTACAGTGCAAATGGAAGGTTGCTTTTACCATGTCAGCGCCAACTTCAGCAACTGGTGGGGGCCACTTCGTCCAAATAGGCAATATTTAACGTCTGTTAGCTACAAATTGACGGCAGGGTCCAATTTGTGTAACATTTTATATCTTTCAGTTCCAATTTGGCTGAAAAAAAAAGATTAAGTGCCAATGTGCAATTAAGGCAAAACGTTAGGGTCCAATTTGGCCCTTTGGCCTTTAGAAAATTATTACAAATTTGGAATAAGTTTTGCTGAAGTGGCCTGACAGGAGGGACTTCGCCAGTTTGAATAGCGAAGAGCGGCTCATTTCCGCCATCCAAACTAGCAGAGATGGGACTGAAAAAAAAAATTTTAATCTTAATCAACTCCGCCATCTATATGAAAATTTTTTTTATAAAGCGTGGAATGTTGGCCACTCAAGACCCTTGCAAGAATATAAATTAGAAATACTCTCCTAGACGTCCCCAAGCCAATAATTCTTCCCAAATTATCATGCAATGCACTCATTCATAAATGCCAATAATTTTGCACAAATTACAATGTCATCATTTCATTTCAATTTGATTAATGAGTTAGTTAATTATTAATTAATAATTAAGTGATCATGCTAATAATTAAAATTTTAAAAAAAAAAAGTAAGTCAAACACACACAATACTCATGTATCAAAAAATAATAATAATAATAATAATAATAATTATTATTATTATTATTATTATATATTAAATTAAATTAAATTAAATTATTCATAATAATGTTAAAATTAAAAAAAATCATAATAATAGGTCCATTATGATATTATTTTTAAAATTATTATAATTAATTTATAATAATCATTATAATATTAAAAAATAAACAAAATAGTCCAATTACACAACACTCATACAAATTCATGTATTAAAGCCCCCCAACACAAAACTCATGCATTAATAATGTCTAAACAATATTAATAATAATAATTATAATAATAATAAAAATAATAATAATATATTAAATTAAAATAATCATAATAATATTAAAATTAAAAAACAAAAAATTGTAATATTATTATAATTATCATATTATTTTTAATATTATTTTAATTAATTGATTATAATCATTATAATATTAAAATAAAAAACAAAAAATAATGAATTTAATGAAGAAATCATATTTTAAAAATAATAAAATGATGAAGTTAATTAATAGCATACTTAATAAAATTTAATAATTATATAAGTTAATAAAATTCTAATTAATGAAGAAGGTATTTAATAACAATACTAAATATTATTACAACAGTAATGATAACAAAAACATAATACTATGTTTGATAAGTTATTGTTTAATGATAAATAAAAATAACAAATTAAACCGAAAAATAAAAATAAATTAAGATTACAAGGCTTCTTTTTTCAAACTTTTGACCGTAAACCCATGTTACGTCGTTGAGCAATTCGACCGGAGCTCATGTCAATAAACTGTGAAGAATGGTAAGTAACTCCACCTACAAGAGAAGTGCCAGCATCATCATCATCATCTGCATTATCATCATTGTCATAATCCTCCTCCTCCTCGTCATCGTCATCGTCATCGTCATCGTCATCGTCGTCATCATCATCATCATTAGGAGTGGAGCCACAAGGAGCAAACAGTTATGGTCGTGTAGGGGGTGTAAACTGTGATGGTGCTGCTGTAGGTGTAAAATGCAACAGGGTTGCCAGCGATGCATAAAGTGGAGTAGTAAACCGAGAAAGGAAATTTGTTATGGATTAGGAGATGACATCATCTGATGAGGCAAGGGAAAGGGACCAAATGGATAAAAAAAAATAAAAACTGGGTAGGAGAAGTCAACTCTGGTGCCAAAGTTGAGGAAGATGGTCCGGGTGGATGAGAAAATGAAAATTGAGTGGAAGGAATGAAAGAGGATGAAGAAGGACTGAGTGGATAAGCAAGTGGAAAATAAGGGGAAGGAATGATGAAGATGGACCGGATGGATAAGTAGAGCACAACTAACTGGCGGGATAGAAAGAGGATAAAGAGGGAGCAATAACATCAGTAAATGTAGCTAAAAGGTTAATGTCATCAAGAGATGATGAAGATGACATCTGAGTATGAAAAGAGACAAAAGGTGGAATAGGAAAAATGGAAGCTGAGGAGGTATAACGATTAGACCACGTCATTGTGCACGATGCTGATGACGTCTAGTAGTCTGCCCATCAATAGGTCCAATATTATGTAAGTGTTCTAGGAGTGGAACATGTACTGGTGCAGGTTCGGGTCGCGGCATATCATCAGTAACTCCTATAATCATTAAGTGCAACTTGTGCACTACTGGCTAGTCAAGTGGATTGAGCTAGATCTCGAGTCAAAGATATATGCTCAAAAGCATCAGCCTACATGTTAAAAAATTAAAAGAAATTATTATGCATATGTAATAAAATAATTAAAACTGGTACAGAGTAAGAATGAAAATGTACATACAGCTACTCCCAAACAAGCACTCGTAGGTGAGATCCATATGCGTGTAATAGATTGGTACCATTCCAAATACTGGGAATGATAATGTCTGGTTCGATATGAAGCTACACCTCCCACAACACTATGTGAGCTATGAGCCCAAAGATCTACCCATCTTGCATGTTTCACTATCCAATCAATGTTTTGGTCATGCAAGTTGCTAGCATGCAAAACATCAAGCTAGTATGGTGTATCAGGTATGGGCTGGGCAAATCCAAATTGGCGTAGTACCATGTTAGGGTAGTGTCATTCAACAATATGAATACAAAGGAGTGGCACTAGTAATCACCAAATATCGCGACCCTGTAAACAATATGCTAGAAGAAGTTGAATAATTTCATTGCTATAGAGCTCCCAGATAACCTACAAAAAATAAAAATTCATTATTATATGGTCAAAAATTTTCTCAACGGTAAAAAATACATTTCATCTTACAATGTTTACTTTTGCATGGTAAATTTTACCTCATCCTCCCGTGCGTTATCAAGTCTAAGGCGAATGTCGGTGATGACATGCGTCAAAATAGATATAGTTGTTCGGGATGTACTCCATCTGAAATAATTTCATATTGAAGTTAGTTACGTATATTAATATTTTATTTCATAAAACATAATAAAAAAATTTAAACCTTTGCCCTAAAGGTGCATCTATTGGAATTGCACTATTGTGTAGCGTTGGAGCGAGAACAGGAAATCGCTCCCATGCCCATAATTGAAGCAAAAATAATGGGCCTCCAATCTGTGGAATAGGTGGCAATCCGGACACTTTACACAGCTCTCTATATAGAAAAGTCAAACATGCAAATCCCAGTTGTACTGACTAATGGTGTCAATGTTCTCTAAGTATTGCAGAAAATGCAAGCTGACTTTTCCCATATTAGTGGTCGAGAATAATAAAGATGAACAGAGCTGTAATATGCATGCACGCGTATGCCTGCGCAAAGTCGTCTCACTAACAACTGTCGAAAGAGCTGAGAAGTGTGTTCGGAACCATGAACTCTTCACCAACGAATGACGGATATCCTATAGGTCTGGAGTATCACCTAGAAGTACGTGGCACAAGTCGACGTAATCACATCTGACTCTGCCAATAATCGGACGCCCCTCAATATACCAACATCTTGAAGCGTAATAGTCATCTCTCCATCAGGAAGATGGAACGTATGCGTCCTTGGTCTCCAAAGCTTTATAAGTGCGGTAATGAGGTGCCAATCAAGATGAGATACTTATAATCGAAATACACCAAGAAATCCAATGTGCCTCAATAGACCTTCTATTTTTAGAGTCATATTATCATAAAAGTTCATCATTTGAGTGCTACATCGACATGATATTATCGGATCATCAATTTGAAAAATTAATAAAAAAATATTAATTTTACTAAAATGGAAAAATATTAATGGTGAATACATGGACAATAAATCAATAAGTACAATAAATTCATACCATATTATGCCAAATAGCCTCTGATCTATGCTCCCTCTGTAGATATAATAAAGAACTATCAGAGGGGCCAGGTTGAATGTAGTCTCGAGGTTTAGCGTTGCGGTCCATTTTTATATATCTATATGTTCTAAAAAATTTCAGACACATGAAAATGTCAATATAAAAAAATTAATAAAAAGTAGAAAAGGACATTAATGATAATGTAGTAAGGTAATACAAAGTAAAGTGACATGACTAGACAATCACATGCGCAATAGTGATAAATTGTATACAGTACAACATAAATCACATTACATTATTTGACATGACAATACATTATCACGTGAACAAAAACTGTAGATGGCATGGCTTTTTTCTAATGTTAAAATAAATAAATAGGCCATATGTTGTTATGAAATCAACTTTACCAAAATTCTTATTTTGAAAGAAAAAAAAAACATATGGCTGGTGCTTCAAGAAATGGTAGAGGCAGGCTGTGGCTACTACCAGCATATGAAGACGATTATCGACAACTAAAATTTTCAAATCCTAAAGAATATTTGCTGGGCTAAGACGTGAGTGGTCATTTCAAGTTCATGAATCTGAGAATTTAGTTTCACAATTATGTGAATTAGGATCTCCTATTTTACGATGATCCTCATTGTTAATAGAACGAAGAAACCAATCAAAATACGAGGTTGTTGTTAAAAGAATTCAAGAGGAGAATAATCAGATGTTCATCAGAAGATCAAGATACTACATGTTAAAACTTGCTCAAGATCAAGCTACTGCAATGTGTAGAACACTTAATGAGTCAGAGGTAAGAAATGTTTTAAATAATTCAATGTATATTTCTGACTATGAAATGTCAAATGAAGAGTAGTGACATTTGTTCTACAACTGAACTTTAAATGTGTTTTATGTTGAAGATGTTTCTATCAGCTGATATTTCAATATCAAAAGTGCATTCATGTGAATGTGCTATTGAATTAAAAAGGCAAGCTTGTTGTTGATCACCATCTTCAAAAAACTCTTGTGCATGCCGATGAAAGAAATATCTATTCAATCGTATTTTTATGCAATTATTCTCTTCTCTAATTTGATACAAAGCATTGCATATTTCAGTCAAATTACTTCGTGTCATTTCAATTGCTCGCCATTTTGGAACACGTATTTCAGTTCTATGGCTTTTTCACACAATGCTTTAGATTGTTATAAACAAAAATTCCATTCTTCAATCATTTTAACCAAAACACCATGACTGTCATGTTGGGCTGGATTTAATGGATACAAAAAATCATCATCTAAAGCCCAATGACGGTCGGTGGCCCTGAAAATATCGCCTGGACCATAATGTTTAGAAATTGTTCCTACAAAATTAAACTTCAATAAATGGGAAATACATGAATATTTCATGATATAAAATTTAATAACTATAATTTTTTACAATACATTAACAACACTTTGGTAAACAAAGAGGAAGATATTTTACAAAATCAGTATCATTATCACTATAATCTTCTATGCCATCAGTATCTATATGTGTCAAACTACATTCTGGTTCAGACTCATACTACTGCCTTAATTTGTCATTATCCTTATGATAAATGTCTAAGCGTTTACTTATTATATCAATCTCCTTTTTTAGTTGGGTCATTACAACTTTGATTTTTGATCTACTTTTATAGGCAGAGTAGTTGAAATAGCCTTGGGTATTGTTAACTCATGGTAACCATAATAAGCTTCCAATTCACATCTTATTTTCCATAAGTGACCCCATTCTGGAGCTACCCTTACAATCATATAAGATGAATCTCCGAGATCATTTAATCATTTATGTTATATCCGAGAAATATATGATTTTCATTTCCTTTTTCAAGAGCAAAATAAGTTGGACAATTTTTGAACGACCTTTTATTACTATACCATATGACTCCATTAGGGTCTTCATATTTATCAACAATTTTTATTTTATTTCTAGCACATCCTTCAAGTGAGGTAGAAGCAACTTGTTTTTCTTTTTGCCTTTTATTCATTCTTGATCAAACAAAATTTAAATAAAATTTATTAATACACACTAACAAACTAAAAAGCATAATAACAAACATTAATTGTCTTATGGGAAATACATAAGTGCATGATAACAAATAAATATTGGAAAAATTTAACAAAACAATTAATTCAATCCACAAGTCCTTGAGTTATGGCCCGGTAAACCACATTTCCGGTAGAAATTCTTTTTTGTAGCTTGTGAAGGTCGTTGGTCCATTTCATTCTTGATGCGCGTTGATTTTGGTCTGCCTTTTTTTCTCTTCTAATCTGGATTGGGTACAAAGGGTAATTCATTTAACTTTGGCCAGTAATCAGGATGACCCAACGGAACAAAATAACTAGACCAACATCTTAGATTTTGGCTCACCAAGTGGAAAGAAGCAATTTATTCTCGGTAGTCAATGTTATAAATCAAACATCCAGAAATTGCATGAGAACATGGAATTTTAGTTTATTGAAATTTTTCGCATGTACACCGTCTATTCAAAAGATCGACAACAACTTGTTTATGTCCACCTTTTCTAAAGGAATGGTTGAAAGCAGTTTTTATTTCAAACACCATATTTTGCTGATCATATCTTTTCACGATATGGTCATTCGCCTTATCAAGCCGACATTCGAGAATTGCCGCACATTTAGGTGTCCACAAATACCCTTCATTCATCAATCTTGTATATTCTACTCGATGTTTATCGAACATATCAACCAATTTATGAAAAATTTATTGCATCATGGTTGATACAGGCATTGATTTTATGCTTTTCAACATGGCATTTACAGATTTTGTGTAGTTTGTTGTCATTACACCATGTCGATGGCCATCATCATGTGATAAAGTCCATTTTTCCTTTGGAATTTTGTCAATCCACTTCTTTGACTCAATATGGTGTGCCTCAACTCTCGCCATCCCTTTCTTGAATTTACGTTTAGTTAAACAAAATAATCATAAGTTTCAACATTTAACATTTGTAAACATGCAATATTTTGAGAGGTTTTTCATATTTTACGTACCAGCTTTCTCAATGATGTTCTTCATTGCTGAATTTTTGAACTTCGTATTGTAATTGCTAGCCATACGGCATAGACAATATCGATGCGGATTAGCAATCCATGTTGATTGCTTCATTGCATGCTTTATGCCAATGTGACGATCAGAAATTATACAAATATCATCTCTCCCATCACAAATACTAAATCGTAACATTACCATAAAATACTTCCAATTATCTTTAGTTTCTTTTTCCAGCAAAGTGAATGCAACAGGTAATATATCATTGTTGCCATCAATTGCTTCTGCGTTCAACAGAACACTTCTATACTTCCTATACAAAAATGTTCCATCCATATACAAGAAAGGTTTGTAAAATTTAAACCCATCAATACATGGCTTGTATGCAATGAATATCTGCTTAAATTGTCTCACACCTTCAACAAGACGATGATTTACTAAATGTACCTCCCCTTCATGGTGCTAGAAAGAGCCAGGATTAGCAGACTTAGCAGCATGCATAAAGTCACACAACAATTTATATGACTTATCCTAATCACCCCACAAATTTGCTATTGCTTTCTGTTTTACATACCAAACTTTCTTATATGTAGGTGTAATACAAAATCGCCCAACCAACCCTGCAAGTAATGTTTTGACCTTAATATCAAGTTGCTCCTGTAACATTGCCTAAATGTAACCAGATATCAATTCAAAGTTAAAATTTCAATTGTCTCGACTCTGTGCAGGAGCACTACAAGTGTGGGGCCTATTATATCTTGTTATCTGCCAAAAATCAATTGATTTCTTCTCAGTTTCTCGTACTCTCTAGTTGCAATTGAGCTTGCAAACTAGTGTAATGGTATTCCTCTTCGTTTCACAACTTTGAAATTATCGCCCAACTCTTATTGAATATAGTTTGCAAGCTATTTTCACTACTTCTCTTGAATTAAACAACATACCTTGCAAGTTCTTTTGATGGATCCCAAAACATGTTATCAACATTTGAGGGATTCTGGTTCACCTGCATTTCCTCAATATTAACACATTCAAATTGTGAACAAACATTTGACAGATATGGTGTCACTTCTCTATTCAAGCCTTCAACTAATCTAACCACCACATCATCATTGTTATTATCATCATCATTGTTGTCATTGCCATCATTATCTTCATAAAAAAAATGCTCTTCATCGTCATCATTTTCGTTATCTTCCTCCTCCTCAACTTCAAGGTCATTACTATTATAGGTTAAGGGATCAGAAATTATATACCTCATTCCACCGTCGCTAATTTCAACATATAGTTCAATTGTGAACCAACCAGGAAATTGACTAACCATTTCAAACATTTTGTCTAACATGATATGCATCTCGAATTTCCATAAAACCAAAAACCGTTTGTCTACCATATCCTATAACTGGATGTCTAAACAATATTTTATTAATCACCACAGCATCAGTTATCCCAAGTGCTTCTAAAATTTTATTCTGTAATCCCTCAAAATCAAATTCATCACTAAAATTGACCATTCTTGAATACGCATTAATAACAGTCGGGCTACAATCAGTTTGAATCATTTGACCACCCTAATAAATCATTAGAGATTGTGTTGTCGTCATGTTCCCCTATTTCATATCACAATTATTGCAATTTCAAATTATTTGTTAAAATATAAATTATCTTAATTACAAATATAATAAAAATTGTACACTAAATTTAATACAAGATATGTTAAATTATGTAATTATAACTAAATGTAAAATATAATTATCTCAATTAATAATATAACACCATTACTTGTATCACATTCATCAATGTTTAAAATCATAAGAAAGAAATAATTTAATCAAACATCATTATTATTCATTATTTATAAAAAAAAATACCTATTTGACGCTAAATTAGAAATCCAAGGGACTACAATGTTCCCTCCTAAATAATCTGAAGAATCCTAACAAATTGGGGGAAAAAATTATATTAAACAATCTAGACAATTAATAATTAATTAAACAATTTACACATTTTATATGTTCACAAAAACATTTAATATATAAGAATAAAAAAAATTTTCACAACTACAAACCCACTAAATAAAGTTATCTTCACTTAAAAATTCATATATATTATTTTTAATTAATCTAAAAATTAGTGTCAATTTAAATCCAATAAATTGATTAAATTATTATTTTAATAATAAACATTTTAATATGCAAATGCAAACGTTTTTTTTTTCTTTTTTTAGTTTAACCAAAAAACAGAATAAATATAAATTTATAACTCATTTTATATTGTTTAGAGTAAAATATCAAATAAATATAATATTATTAAGTTGGGTTAACTTTGAAATGTTTTCATGTTGGACTCATTACATTTGAATTACCTAAATGTTTTAAAGAGTATTTTGAAAGATCCTTTCTAATAAAATACAAGTCGTTGTATAAAATACACATTATATTGAAGGTTGGGAGGAGATGAGAACATCCCAACCTTTTTAATCTCTATAAAATACGCATTTTATATGTTCACAAAAACAGTTAATATCTAAGAATAAAAAAAAATTTCACAACTAACAACACTAAATAAAGTTATATTCACATAGAAATTCATATATATTATTTTTAATTAATCTTAAAATCAATTAATCTATTATTTATATCATAAAAATCTAACATGCAAATCCAAAAATTAAAAAAAAAATTAATAACGTCACCAACACTAAATAACATGCAAATCCAACACTAAATAAATGTATAACATGCAAAACCAAATCTTGGTCTCCAAATCCAAATATTTAAATCTAAAAAAATTAATAACATGCAAATCCAACACTAAATAAAGGTATATTTCTGTTATAAATTTATTAATAATATTAATCGATTATTTTCACAGCATTTCTGAAATAATTATTGAAATAATAGATTAATTGAAATAATAGATTAATTTCAATAACAGATTATTGAAATAATTTATAATATTTCTGTTATAAATTATTAATAACATTAATATATTATTTTCATAATAAACATTTTAATGGCACAAATACAATAATTTAAATCCAAATCCAATAAAATTAATAATTTCACCCACCATCAAAATATATAAAACACTTTAATCACAATAAAATTTATTCTAAAAATTAGTGTCAATTAATCTATTATTTTTATAATAAACATTTAACATAGCAAATCCAAAAATATTGTTAAATCGTTTCATTACCTATTTCATATTTTTTTTATATTAACAAATGTAATTATATTTATTATAACAAAATAATGTTTTTTTTTAAAATTTTATAGTAAATATAAAAATAAAATTATATAACTTTTTAATAACAAGCATAAACTTAAATTACTCATCATTTCTAAAATTTAATCAATATTTATGTACAACATACCTCTTTTGCAGAAAATAATCGCTTTATATTGACACTATATTCCTTCAAGATAATCTGTAATAACATCATAATATGAATTCAAATTAATAAAACCATTTAACAAAATTTTTTAATTTATAAAAAATTTCATTTTTAACTAATTAAAAAATTTACAACTAACAACTCACTATAAACATTATAATAACATTTAAATCCAATATTTTCATAAATCTATGTAAGATATAAAGGTGGACACGCAATTCACTGTTCACCAATAGTGAATTGCTGTCAATTTCATCATAATTACAAGTGTGCCATTGCTTTCTAAGGCTGAGCACGGGACGGAGAAAATACCGAACTGAACCGAAATATCGAAACAAAAGACATTAAAACCGTACCGAACCGAATAATTTTAATCCCGAACCGAATCGAACTGAATTTTGTAACTAATTTGGTACGGTACTGGATATTTACAAAAAATCGAACCGAGAACCGTACCAAAACCGTACCGAACCAAAAACCGAATATAGTACCGAATATTAATAATAACATATATATGTATGAATAAATAGTAGTGAACTTAATTATATATTTTCATTATATTATTAAGCAATATATATTAAGTAA
>CATIWK010161237.1:0-31457 GCA_949634005.1 Mallotus japonicus
TTTCATCCATGCTTATTTGTGTCTTGTTAGGTGAATTTACTCCTGGTCAGACCCTGGATCTTATATCCACGAGAAAGTATGTTATGATTGATATCCGTTCAGAGAAAGACAAGGAGATGAATGATATCCCCCGTGTTCCCTCGATAGCAAAACAACCAGTTGATTCGCAATTGTTTTGAGTAAAATATATTACTTCTATGTACTGAAGTCATTTATATTATAGACAACATCAGTCAAGAATATTGGGTTTGTTAGTTATTAAGATTTGCAAGAGAGAAATGCATGCTAAAAAGAACTACTTTCCAATCGTAATGCTGCAAACCCTGTGAAAAGTGATTGATTTTACACATGCTTAAGTTGCATTGCTTTAGGGTAGTGAAGTAGCATTACATTAAGTAGAATTATGCACCATAAAGGCATATCAATTTCGGTACTCCTTTTCTTTGAAAAATAAGGTTCATTGTGATGTTTTAAAGTTATGATAAAGATGCTTACGTCACTTTTTATTGATTTCAAATCTAATATCCTCTCAGGAGTAATGTAGGAATGAGCAGGTTCATAGTTCCATTTATAAGGCAACATCCTGGATATGTGTAACTTTCCATGTTTGATGTTATTGTTTAGCTGCATGTGTTCTTAACTTATATATCATTATCTTTACAGTTTCATTATTGATAGAACTACGAAGGAAGTTCAGAAGCCTGGTCAGAAATGTGCATAAAGTGGATGCTAAAATAGGGTATTAGAAGATCTCATATCTGAATAAAATAAACAAAGTAACATTGTTATCATGCACTTGTGTGTTTTATCCTTCATGGTTATATATATATACACATATATAGCTCTGTGCTTTTTATAATTGACTCTTTTTTAGCTTTTTTTTTATTGAAAATTGCTTGCACTATTTCAGGTCGTCAGATGCCGCAAAAAAATAGCTGCCAGAGGACTAAGGAGTTTTACCTACAATAATTGGCGGACAGTGCTGACATGCCTAACCGCTTCAATAACATCACCTGTCCTAACTTCACCTTATGTTGTAATCATAGCAGTTACTTTCAGAATCCTCCGCACTGCTTCACCCAAATTATGACCCCCACTAAACAAAAGGGATCCGGATGTTATGGTTAATAATATGATTTTCTTCGTGTGCTGGCACCTATGTTGCTTCTAAGAATTACAGTTCAAAAAAATGGCCAATCTGGCCTTTGGCCAATAGAGGTGTACAGTTTGGATGCCTGGTTGATTTCTTGTATCAACTATGGGTTGCTCATGCGAGCGACTCGAGCTTGCACAGCGAATTTCGTGAGGGACACGTTGTAAAGCCATTCCAGCAGTTGCACCGGATGCTTCGGCTATGGGGGATTGTTAATTGTTGATGCAACTGCTTTATTTTTTATAGTTTCCTTGAGTTGTAGCAGGAGATGCAAAGCAAATATGCAGAGATTAACAGAAAAAAACTGCATTGGTATTGTTGTTGTTGTCATCAACTTTAATTAATTCTTTGGATGGGAAATGTACCAAAAGGATTTGGCATTACTACTCTTTGGCATCTCCCTCAGCAGCAATGTGTGGCTAATACATTTTATGGGGCCGCATATAATGACGGTCATATATTCTTGTAACCACTTCGTCTAAGAATAAGAAATAAAAAATCCATGCATTGTTTTGCATTTTCTTTGCTTAATTTTTTAAATGAATTTGATTTTTGACTCGAATCGATCTCAGCATTTTGTTGAACAATTTACTAAAACACTTAGTTTACGCACACATAATTATTTACATAACTTCTACTTTTGTGTAATGTTAATAACAATGCAGCATAAATTTTTTTCTTTTTGAAGCAACATAAACTTCATTACTGACGGGAATCACAAATCAAAGCATTACAAATAAAAGAAGGAGGGGAAGAACACAACTCCATGAAACCACAATTTAAACTTGATGCTCTAGCCAACAGATGAGCAATAAAATTCGCTAATCTCTTAACGAAATGTGCAACACAATTCGCCAATTCTCGTAAAAGAGATTTACAATCATCAAGAAGTAAACCAACAACTTAATTGTTAGCTTGAGCAGCTTTGAGGGCCTGCACTACTTCCAGGGAATCTGTTTCTATAATAACCTTCTCTGACTAATGTCTTTTAAGCCAACTGAGTATCTCACGCAAGCCTAATGCCTCAGCTAGAAGTGGCACAGCTGGACCAACACAACTACCATTTCCTACATTACAGAATTCACCCATATCATTGCGCAAAACCCATCCAAACCCAATCTGACCAATATCAGCAAAGACTGCTCCATCCATATTACACTTGTACCAACCTGAACAAGGGCTTTTCCAGTGAATAATCCCCTTATTTGTATCTGGCATTTGAACTCCAGACTTGACATGATGCGCCGCTTGCCATTGGAATAAAAATGAATTGACCAAATTTAGAAGTTGGATAGTTGTTTGGAGTTTATTTTGCCAACACACTGAATTTTTATTGTGCCAGAGACCCCATAACACCATACCAGCAACCAAAATCTTATCCAACTGCACACGTTGAACCAGAACAGAGAACCATTCAAAAACAGAACTACTGGAATCAGCAAGAGAATGCAAATCAATTAAACGCCAGCAGCTTTTGGCAAAGGGGCAAGAAAGAAATATGTGATAATCAGTCTCCATAACAGAAGAGCAAACTGGACAAAGAGGATCCACATAAACTCTTCTAATGATTAGCGCTTGTTTAGTTGGAAGACAACTACTGCATGCCTGCCAATGCAGCATAAATTTAGTTACTGGTAAGAATAAAATTAAACACTTTGGAACCATATTGTGTAAAAATGGTGGTACAACCGCTTTTAATAACTTTCATTTATTTATAACAGAATATAATAACAGGTAACACACTAATTACACAAACCTTTGCTTCTACTTCACAATACATCTGGAACCTACTAATAAGATAAACCTTTTAGATTATAGAAAAACCATTCATTTACACTACTTTGTAAGAGTTAAATAATGTGCATATTATCTTCCTTTCGGACACTTCACCATCCATCAACACCTAAACACCTCATGGTTGCCCTATGCAAACTGATATCAAATAAAAGCTTTGGTATATTACACAATATAAGTTGGCGACATATAAAACTCACAACCTCATTTCTTTATTTGCTTTTATTGAAACACCTATTCTGAATGGACAAGTACTGCATTATTTATTAACACCCGCACAGCTCGTCCTGTACACTAAATTCCAGGTAAAACATCACATGGCCTCTATTGTGTTGTATTGTACAACACAATACATTTCAATGTCAACTTGACACCATGCGCATATTATGGCTGAATTCATCTCTATGTTCGGTATGTTATCTTTCAGCAAATGCTTAAGGGAAGGTAGTCTGCACATCATCTTGTGCATTACTTAGTATCCAAAAAAAGGATTCAGAACTAATTGTAGGAACTTCACCCGTAATGCATGCATTATGTCCGAACCTCTTTCCATCGCTACAATATGCACTAGTATTTCTGAACCTTTGCTTTGTGGGTGCATTTGTTGTATCACCGCCAATACGTATGTTGCTAGGGAGTTATTGCGGTTGTGTGCATGCGTCAGCATTTTCAGTCCCCGCTGGAAATTTCTTTTGTAGAAACACTCGTATATTCCACTTACCATATGTACGGAGACATTACCACTTCGTCGTGCTAGTCGTACAAAAGCCATCTTCTGTCTGTTTATATATGTGTCGATGGTCTCCAATTTCCCCATATGAACCTCGTGCATCACAGTTTTCTTCACTGTTTAGGCATGGAAGTCTTTCGACCTACAATGAGTGCAAATTAACAGTGTGTTATAAATTCATTGCCTTTGCATAAGTGGTTGTTTTATTTTTATTTTTATTTTTATTTTTATTTTTATTTTTATTTTTATTTTTATTTTTATTTTTTTTGTTTGTTGGGTAAAACTTACAAGGCAAAGCCCGAAACAAACAAAACAGAGCATACTAATTTTCTGTAAGATAAATCTTCCTGGAGCAAAGAAAATAAACCAACCGGAGGCAACTAGAACACAACAAAATCAGAATTACATGAAATAGCCTCCCTAGCTAACCAATCAGCACACCTATTACTAGAATGATTTCTAAAACACAATGAAACTGTCCTTATTGCCGCAAGCACTGCTGTATAGACATGACCAAATTGTAGCAATTGACAATCAAACTGATCTCACTATTAACAGCAATCATGGTCATTAAGTGGTTGTTATATACGTTAACCTATTCAGAAACTTAGCTCAAACTCCAAGGACCATTACAGCTTAAAGCAATTGTGCTTATACGAAAAACACATTCATGAATGTCCACCTGTGGTGAGCCACTCGCAACATATATATTCAATTACAATAAAAAAAAAAGAAACCAAACCATGTGTTAACCACAACTCAAATATTGTGTGTAATCTAATTTAATCGCCCCTGAAAACATCCGACTAAGCTGGACTTACATGAGTTTCAGATTCATGAACTCCTTGAGACACCGGCGGCCCACACACTGCGCTATTTTTCGTATGACTCTTTTTGGAAATTTTCTTATTTTCGCCTGTGCATTAGTTACATTATACAGTCAATTTGTTAAACTCCATAATGTTACGAATGCATATTTTCAAAATAGACTTCAAACATAGACAGTCGAAATCTCCTATAGCTTGGCAGTGTTGTTGGTGACTAAACAGAATAAATAATTTTACTTTTCTTCACCTAGCTTCTGCTCCCATTTCCACTCCCTTGTTAACCATTCATGCACACCATCTTCAATAACAAGACAGCATGGATACAAGACTATATTGATGCACAAAATTGGCTGTTGTGTCAGCCAATTTTTGCGAACTTTTGTTTGCACCTGATTCCTATATGCATTCCGACGTGCTCTCTGTGCTTATGTACTATGTTCAGTGACTGATCCCAGTTTACAATTAAAATTATATTTTGGTTTTTGTGTTTCTTACCTCTTATTGTACCGGATTCAGGCTTTGGATCCAGCTTTCTCTTTCTCCTTCCATTACAATGGTTTCCCCTTTTGACGACTTTGCTTTCTCTCTCTGGTGTACCATTTATTGTCAGCAACATTCTTGATCGCCATATTCAAGCACTGTTACAACTTTTCTGGCAATACCTGTTTGCTTTTTTTTTTTAAATCGGTGGTCAAAACTATAGTGGTAGTCCGATTTTGATAGTAATACTGCAGGGTGCATTTGCTTTATTGGTTTCCTAACTCCATATATATTTATGGAAAAATATAGTGAGTGAATATTTGTACAGGTTATTTCGCGAATCTGTTGTGGCAGTCCGGTTCTGCCTTTGCTGGTTCTTGAAGTTACTGTGTTGTTTTGCACAAATCCCCTTATTTTTCCACTTAATTTCTTTAGGATAATTATTACACGGTTTGGTTGTTGAAAGCTACACCTGCAACTTCCCACCGTGCTACTGGGCTTGTTTACATCAATCAGTTTGCTTTTCTTGCTTTTATTTTTTGCCTTCAAGCCTCCTCTCACTTCTCTGATCATTTCTCTTGAGTCATTTTATTTGGTTTTGCTGTGTACCTGGGATATTTCAATTTAGTGTTTTCGATTTGCCCCACATAGTTGAAGGCATGTGTTAATTTATTTTTTTTTTCGAACAGATGAAAGTAGATTTCATTAAATAGAATTAGACATGATTACATCTTGTTGCAGAAGTAGATACAAATCTAGTGGAGCATTTGTCTATTGTCCGCAACTAGTTACATTGAAGTCATTTTTTGACATCCAATCAACGACTCTATTTGAGTCTCTAGTTACATATTGAAAAGATACTTGATGCATTTGGTCTTGTAAATGCTTTATCTCTTCTATTACTACAGATATGTCCCAAGGAACATCTTCATATTATTTGAATATTATGGTGAATTAAATCTTTATGCATAATATTGAATTACTTTATCGGTATTACATTACACCAAGTGCCATTATAAATTATGCCCGTACACTTATAAGTTAGTTTATTTTTTTTCTTTGCAATTGTATATATTTTTTTTCTTATTTTACAATTGTATTGTTCCTATATAATATTCACCCGATAATATCATCATATTTCAATCTTTTAGCCCATAGCAATATTTTTATTATATTCTATATATGCACACTACGTAGATTAAATTTATGTATAGCTATACATGTCGCTACACGCAACATCGGTCAATATTTTTTTCCCGGTCGGGCCACAAAGGCCATCTTGCATTTACAGTTTTTTTTTTGTTGTCCATATTTTAAATGTCGGGTATTTAATTTTTATTGTGTACATTATTTTTTTTGTAAGTTGAAATCTATGTTGAACATTGCTTTAACCGTTGTTTAAGAATTGAAACACCCAAAGCGTGTAACTTTTGTTTAGTACTCTATACAAAAAAAAAAAAAAGAAATTGAATGGAGATACAAACTGGTAATTACAGTGCATGCTGCGACATATTTCCCTGTCGATTGTCCGGACAGATTGTAACATAAAGACACACTGTAATATTTAGTGTCGCTTGTAGCGACGCTACAGTTATTTGCTACTGCCACTGCAATTACCCCTATGGCCCTCAATTCAATTTTTTCAACTACATGAGCAATAAAAAAACTACCTGCTACTGTTATTAATTCTTGCACTTCGGATTAACCCCCTGTGCAAATTAGTTTTACATTCCAACAAAACATAAATAAATTAATTTCTGTTCAACAAAAATTCAAAATCAACAAAAATAAAAAAAATGGATGGGTAATACAACATGCATCCTTGTCCATTTAGCAACCCTCCCCACGGAATATTGCATGCATGGAAGTATACATCCATGTAAACCATATCGTTTTACATAACTTTGCACCCTAACTAAGAATGGACAACAAACATATGCACCTTTCTTTTTTAATACATCATTATATACTGGTGTATTTATTTTATATAAATTTTTTTTTATACTGTTTGTCCTCACCACAAGCACTTGAAATTTTAATCATGTTCTCCCAGTCATTTTCGGCTGACTTTCCCATTTTTATTGATGCGTAACTACCTCTCCATCCCTTAAATTAATGCTGCCATCTAAAACCTTCAGCCCTTACTATCTAATTCTTATCACTTCCCAGTTGTCTCTTGAATGCATTTTTACCCATGTTGTGCTATAATTAGCTTTTGTACTTGGTTGATTTATCCATTTCGTTTTTTAAACCTGGCGGCCTCATATATATATTTACACTTATATATATATAAATATGTATATATAGATTTTTATATATATTATTGCAATTATATTTTGTTTTATTTACAATTGTATTGTTCCTATATTCACATCCGTCAATATGGTGCAACTGTTTGGTCGGCAAATCCCATCTTCCAGTTGCAGTTTAATCTTTTTTTCCAAATTTTCATATTTAACAATTACACACTCGTTTGATGTCTTCATAAGCCACCTTTATAGTTGTTACTCAGCACTTCCAAGCAGAGGCAAGATCATATCACAACTTCTGTAAACAAATATTTCACAATTTTACGTATTCTATACTTTGCTTTTTATATCAACTGTCCATATTCATGTTGATTCAGAGTGATTTCACAGCTATTATTATGAGATAAGATGTTTTGGTCAAACCATTCAACAGCCCGCCATTAACTGGCTCCATCAGCTATTTTACTTTAAAATGAATTCTTCTACGCCCTTTTTACATCAGATTCAATCTTATGCCATCACCATGGTTCCATATTACCCATCGACATGGCCATCATTTTATGTGCTATTTGAGTACATGCATTATGAATTGTTATAAATGTCATAATCCAATCCTTTTCTTCCCCTTGTGTTGCCTAACTGAGTAATTAAACTTCCTATGAGTAGTTCCTTATATGCCTCACAATTTGTTTCACCGACTGTCCTACTCTTCCAACTCAATCCTGATTGCCAACTTATGTTTTTTGCTATAAACACTTTCACCTACCGGTTTATCATTTATCCTAATTATCAGGCTGCGCAGCTGCTTCCGCTTGTAAATGAACTCCTCCATACAACGTATAAAGCCCAACTTTTATTTTCTTCCTGCACCTACATCGACGAATGTCAATTTCACATCTACCCAGTGAACCCCATCCAGTCATTCACCGTCACTTTGCTCAGCCACTCATGCATCATCCACCCTTTTACCCAGTCCTGCTTAGTATCCGTTGGTTATTCGGCTTTCCCCACCCTCCTGCCTAAATCACATTTCTTGTCTATAAACTCAGCCTTTTCCCAACTCTCCTATGTCACCTTCACTTACAATAACCTACTCCTCTAACTTTTATTTTGCCTGTGTGTTGTTTAACTGATGGAATACCCAGGTTCAAGTAGCTTCTAAATACAACAATGTTTTACCTCCATCCCCCTTAATGAAATTTAGTTTCTCCCTTATATCGCTGCTATTTTTTTTTAATTTTATTACACATTCTGCCTACGAACCATTTTAACCTTTGTTTGTCATGCTCCATTGCAGGTATGAATCCCGCTGGCATTGCAGTTGCTGATGACTTAATTCGGCTTAACCATGCCTCCCCTGGTTACCGTAAAGCTTACCTTATCGTAAAAACTGACAGTGAATCAAAGTCCACTGAAATAGACATTTACATACGTCGGCTTTTCAGCGTGTTCGATGTTCATCCAGCTGTTCTACATGGTGCATGCCTTTGTCATGAACCAACGCTGCTGGCACATCTTAACACCTTAGAAACAATGTTTCCCGACTTCATGATGACCCCCCTGCCAACTCAGTTGGTGCAACAAGCTGATCCTTCGCTCATTTTGTGCCTCGCCCCCACGGCTACCGTAGTTTCAAATGAAACACTAATATGGGCTGCCGATACTTGAATGGGGTGGTGCTAAATTGCTATCTTCCCTTGGATTGACTGGTTATTCATTGAATACAACAGTTCAGAAATATGTTGATGTACATTACACTAAGCTGTATGAAACTTTGCCCCTCCAATGTAATTATTTCATAACAACAACTTAATGTTCGATGACCAACTGTATTTTGGTCCAAGTCATGATGATTTTAACAATGAGTTAAATCGTAACTTATTTTAACTTATTCGTATATATATATATATATATATATATATATATATATAATAGATATATAAACAAAGAATAAAAAAAACAAACAAACACAAAATATTACCACCAACAATAAAAGACACCCATTTAGAAAAAAAAAGTAAACACCATAAATTATAAACCTTCCATATACGGATATAACTGGAGGCAACTGTGCAGAATGGAGTTTCCAACTAAAAATACACCACATATTGTTTGGTTTCTGGGCTTTGCCAGTGATGGGGAATCCTACTTGTGACCAAAGATCGCATTGGTGCATTTATTCTCGACATTATGCATTTCATGGACCAACTACTGTAACCTGTATAACTCTTTTATACGATACACTTTACTGTTATCTTGTTTCATTTGGAAGCGTAAACACAAATGTTAGTTTTTTTTTGTTTTTTTCTTTTCCGTGTAAAAAAGGAAATTTTATGAATATCAGCAGGTGTTGAGCATTTGAGGTGAAAAGAATATGGCATTGATCGTACACTTCGTCACTCATCTATGTTCAGCATTGAACGAAGACTCTTGACTCATCTATGTTTGATATAGAGAAACAAACAAACTATATGTAAAATGGCAAGGCTACCTACCCCCTACGCCATTTTGTGTTTGGTTTAGCATTACTAAAGCATAATGACGAGAATACTGCATAGAGCATTAAAAGTTGTCTACTCATTATATGAAGCGGATTATGACATTATCGATTGCTGCAAGAGGGGTTAGCTTATGAGATAATTTTGTTGAACGATAAATAAAAGCACTAGGCTAAGGAAAAACGAGCTGAAACCAAATTGTATGTGCTATTCTGATATCAATTATGACATCTCAGGCAGTCGCATTCCCTGAATCCCTGGTGAGCAAGAACTTGATAGCAAATTTTCTAATAACCCACAAGCAAATCTAAAGTCATTTAATATTATCAGCCTTTGGCCAGCGAGGAACTATAAATTGATCATACAAATTAGAATTATGTGCTGTCAGATTGATAAAAATATGCTTAATGCATTGCAAGTGCCACAGCGTCATTCCAATACTGCTAATTTTGCTCTTGTGGACAGTAGTCTCTTATGAGCTTTCATAATTAACGATTGCTCTTGGAACAATATAAGCATCAGAAAGCTTCATTAAATCATTACAATACCCTTCCTCAACATGCTGGATAAGAATAAAAGTAGGTTTATAAAGCATCAAAAATATGGTTAAATGACATATTTCTCTATACATAAACAATGTATAACGGAAACTGACCAAATAAAGAAGATGAAACTTAAGACAGCAGAGTGTGCAACTATCACTTGTATATAGAAAATAAAAGTTTCCACTCCCAAAGTCATGGCCAAAATTGAATGTCTCATGTTGTTCTTTGATGTGCACAGATTTGTTGAACAAGTATCATAACGAAACTTAGCTGTCCATTTCCTTATATTTCAATGCATGAGAGAGATGCACAAAATTCGATGAAGATCTCTATACATCCTTGTTTCCAATGTTTTTCCTTTTCTTTTTCCTTCACACGTAAACCATGATTGCTGCATCGTGGAGTGAGAGACAACGAAAGACTAATTCGAACATCCCTGTGCGGTATATGCATCGACTTATAGAAATTAGTCAATAGACAAATAGATGTCGGGGAAAGGCATGAACCTACCAAATATTTTACGGTGACTTTCAAATGAACTAAAAGCCATATTGGATAATATTCAATTTTTCTGTTGTAGAAGAACTGCAAAATGTATCACAAAAGATATTAATTTTAAAATAAACATGCAGATTTAGAATAGGAGAAGGGGTTGCCAAGTGCTGTAAAACAAGGTACCTTGTGTTTCATTTTAATGTGTCAAGTACTCGTATATCATTGAACTTAACCCTTTCTGTAGAGGAGTTTTCTTTGCCTCCATTTAAGGGTTCAATACCACCCTTGGTTTTTTCTACTATTTCTTTCCCTAAAGCATCCATCTCACTTCCTGTTATAGTTCCGGGAAGGAATAACTCATCAGATGTACATGTACATTGCATATATCAATAAAGGTCAATTTATTTACTCTTTAAAGAAAGAAGCCAATTGAAACCACAAAATAAGATACCTTTTCACATTCCATTTCTGAAACACCTAGCCTCTTAATGCTCCACATTCTCCATGCTTCTGGCTCAAGTGAATGTCCGAAATCATCAATCTCTGTTGGAAAACTGTTGTCACCAAATGTATGAACACCTGTTGAATGCTTCATTATGCCATTGGTAGAGTTTGATGATGCTCGTTTGCTGTTTCATTCGGTACCACTAATTGTCTTTCTCTTTGTAACAAACAATAAAAGTTAGGTTCAGCGACAACAACCAATTCCTGCTTAATCACTTCCATGTTACAAATTCCTTATCATAGTTTAAATGAGTTTTGCTTTCATTGTAATATCTTATACCCTAAAAAGAACAACAAAGTTATTTATTTGCCAACACATATCCTTAAGCAGAAGCTCTGAACTTGTTCAACAAAAAATTTAATCAACCATAACGTCAATAGGGTAATCTAAGAACCTCACTCCCTTTTTAAAAAACAAAATGAACTGCAAAAAATTTTATTTTCAATTTTGACAGATGGGGTAATAGAACACCCTAATTAGTTTTTAATCTATAATATGACATTTTATTATTGAATAATATACCTAACATGCTTATTTATTTATTTCATAACTCATTTCACAGTTGATCGTAAGGAGATTGTTTATAGTACATTGGCATGGACATCATGGTATGCAAGGAGGTCCATTGCATCAAGTTGTTACCAGTTCAACACAGTCTCTAACTACTCATACAATAAAGAATAAATAACTCTCTTAATTAATTTTTTTCAAATATAAATATATTTCCATTAGTGCTAATATGCAATGTACATTTCATAGGTATTAGTCGACAATCATACCAGAAAGTAAAAATGGAATTCAAGAAAGGTATGTCATAGTGCACAAGTGTATGAACTAGGAAAAAAATGTGGTATCTCATTCATAACACATTGCTACGACCTCTTAAGAGAGCTAAAGAAAGTTGTAGCATCAGACATCATTTGCATTGGATTCTTCCTTCGGTTTTTCCATACTATGCGATATCGATTCATCCAGAGCCCGCAAATGGTGGCAATAGGAGTATCCCCATCCTACTTATTACAACGGCACAGAACATCACAGAACCAAATACAAAAATCAAAGGAATTACCTCTGCTATAGCCCACTGCATATCGGGCCCAACAATCTCTCGCAACAGACCAATCCACAAACAAATGCTAAACTGATTCATTTCAGCCTTGGCAAACCATGCAAATCTTGAGAACTTTAACTCGACGTAGCAGAAGGCTGGCACCACATCGCAGGGAGCCAGAACAAGCTTTCAAAGCCATAGCTGTAATGTTAGAGGCAATATTGAGAGCCCGAAGCTTCTTCCAAAGCGCTCTAAAGGAGCCTGAAGCCCCTGAATTGTCATTGCCAGTAAGACATCGACACCCACTTTTCACCGAATACATGCCCTTCTTATCTCACCGCCAGAAACAAGAATCAAAATGCCCCCTTATGCTTACCGGGATACTAAGAATTCTGTGAACGTACCATTAATGTAGCTGGACGCCGGTCGTATTCACAATTTTACCGACACGAAATTCATATTTGACCTAAACATTCAACAGATAATCGCCATTAATGATTCGAAGTCGATCAGAATCAACAAATTAAAAAAATAACAATACAATTAACAAATAAACAAACCTAAGACCACTTCATCATCATCTGTAATTCTGGTCAAAATTAGGTTTCGTTTTACATCCAACCTCCGATCTAAAACTCAAAATGGGTATAATGTCCTTGAGAATAACCAGATGCATCGCTTTTATGCATCATTTTAGTTCGTCATCCAAAACTTTTATCTGCTTATAATTTTCAGTGAGGCTGAGTAGAATCGATATAAGGGCGAGGTGAAGAACAACGCCGGCCATCGATTTCAAAATAAGTTGCTACAGTACACACCTTCGAGTTAGAGTATTCTTCTAAAAACGCCACTCAAAAGCCCTTCCAAAAACGCCCTTCGTAGCCAAGTAATGTATGGAGAGCAGCAAGGGCGATGTACTTCATACGTTTCAGAGACGTTGTCCAGCTACTTTTTTTTTAACATAAACATTCATTTAATAGCCAACAACGTCTGAATACAAAATAGCTTCTAAATGAGTCGGGATATTACAAGTCCAGGAAGGAAATAACAACAAATCATTAACATTCTTAGAGACCCAATTTGCTGCTCTGTTTGCAGACCTTTTTATACAGTTAAACACATAATGATATTCATCCCTAACAAGAGCGTCAATATCCTGAATAAATACTTGAATTTGCCAAGGACAAGCAGACCTGTCATCCTTCAAAGCATCTATTATTTTTCAGAGATGTTGTGTTTCACTTTAGAGACGTCGTCAATATTCCAAGTGTTTCAGAGACGTTGTCCAGCTACTTATTATTTGAGGGTAATGTTCAGTGGTACGGGCCCGCACTGGTACGGGACTGCGAAAATCCCAAAATGTCCTCCTTCAAATTGAATAGCCCCCAATGTATACGGGAACAAGAAAGGAAGATCAAAATTTTTTTTTTGTCTTGTTGCGATCCCGCATGATGACTGTTCACAATACGGGCCGCGGCATGTATCATCTTCCATTATTTTATTGTCCGTGATACGCTGTTACATGTCGCTAGTGTAACATTTTCCATAAAAATTATCTGTGGTGTGGAGTGTGCCTTTATTTATTTATTTTTTTTACCAAACAGACAGAGCAAAAGTATTTTTACGTATCCCAGACCATTTATATCCATTTTGTGCTCCACGGGGTGGCTGGGCCAACATTTTCACATTCTCCTGAATATGATTTTCACTCCCACATCCAAATATCCAAACCTAATATGCTCTTTCCATCCCAAAAAAACCAAGTCTTTCCTCCGCTAATGCCAAGCCGCACGCAATCCCCGCGAGAGACCGAGTAATCGACTTCGGCAAGTACAAGGGCAAAATGCTCGGCGCCCTCCCATCAACCTACCTGAAATGGATTTCCAAGAATCTGCGCGCCGGTGACTCGGAGCACTGGGCAAAATTAGCAGACCAAGTCCTAGAAGACTCAGTTTATCAAGACAGAGTAGAGTGGGAATTCGCAGATAGATTGTTGAATGGGGACAACGCGGGCTCTTTATTAAGAAACAATGACGGCGGCGCAGTTTCTCAATTATCAGAGATAAGCGAAATATTTGGTTGGGATAATGAAGATAAGGCAGGGTGGAGCAAAGTGAAGTTTGAGCTACTGGGTACTAGTAGAGGCGGGAGAATTCCAAGAAAGGTGTCATCTTGCAGCAGCGGTTCTGAGAAACAAGTAAAAGATGTGAAGTCAGAGAAGAATGAAGAAGAAAGGGTGTTGTCGCAGAGTGAAATGAGGAGGAAGGAGAGAAGAGAGAGGGGGATATTGAAGAAAGAGCAACAGGCAGCGGAGATGAAGAAGATGGAGAAACAGGAGATTATGATGAAGAGTAAGGATAAAATTGTAAAAGGCATTATGGATAATGGTTTGAGCCAAAAAGATCGTGCGGCAGCGGCAGGGATCTACAATCCATTCCCTGGACGTGAGGCGCTGTTCAAAAAAGTGTTTAATGCTAATGAACGATTTTTGTAATTAGTAATTAGTTTTTCCTTTTAATTGGGAATTGTATTTGACCACACAACTTTATTTCTGAATTCGTGCTCCTCCAGTTGAATTCAACTCACCAAGATTCCCTGATTGGCTTTCATCGAATGCAGAATTTTTTTGTTTTCTTGAAAAGCTTGATATGTGTAATATTTATTTATTTATTTATTTTTCTGAAAAATCATAACATAAATGAGTGCAATTACAGAAATAGGCAGGAGTCCACCAAGCCCACAACCACAAAGCGTTGCAATAAAATAAAGAGTTGGAAGTAACGAAAACCTCACATGATCGCATCATCAAACTCATCAACAACATCTGCAGCAGCTGACGTCTCTTTCTTCTTGTCTCTTCTTTGCCTCAGAAAGATAGCAGAACAGTCAGCTCAATCCTCTCTCTGTCTCTGTGTAAGGTAAAACTTCGATTCATTTCATTTCATTCTTTGTTTAAATTTAGTATGTTTTTTCTGCCCTTCACTTTAGGTAGAGCTGATACTTCAACTTGCTTGGAGTCGTTTCTCTTCTCTCTTCTCTCTCCCTCTCCTTCATTTACTTCCTTTTGAATGCTGTAAAGTCTAAATTTATAAAAATTCAAATGATTTGACTGGAAATTTACTTGGGTATTACCATTGGTTCAGTTTTGAAGTTGGTTGGCTCTCAAATTAAGATTAAGATTGAGATTATTCAGTGGTGGTATAGTCGTGTTACCATGATTCCCCGGCTAGTTCTGGTATTGATGGAACAAAAAATGTTTCCTTTCCCATCTCTTAGTCGCCAGGAACTTTGCTTTTCTTGGCCTGTTAAACACCATACTTTTTATCCTTTCTCTGAAAAACTCAGCCAGCTTCGTTCGAACTAGCTAAACCTTTTCTTTTTCATCTAGTCAATTCATCACATATTTTGCCTTCTCCCAGGTGCCCTTCTCACAGTCTTAATATCGGTAACCGTGGGTTCCATTTAGTGAATCTTCGTTAAGAAAAAAAAAAAAAAAAAAAAAACCTCAGATTGAGTGCTTTGTGCTTCTGATTTTGATGAAAGTTAGATTTGCTCAACTACATATTCATATTGGTGTACAGAAGGTGCAGTTATTACTTCTTCCTCGATTTAGTGCTTTTGACAAGGGTGTATGTTGAATTCCATAATTTCATGTCCAGTTGTATCTATAAACATGTTGTGTGCTGGTGCAGGAAATAGAACCATCAGCATGAATAGACGACTTCAGGAATTGAACTTTAGTGATGGTGGGAAATATAAAGCTAAAGCATAACTTTTGTAGAGTAGCCTAGTTGTTCATATTGGTGATTCTCTATAACTACATCATGTTTTAAGATGCCACGAGTAACTGAGTGTGGCAACCTTGTAACAATTATGATATTCCTACATGTTTCCTAAGATTCCATTTTTAATTGGGAAAAAGATTCCATTTTTCAGTGGCAAACGATATGATGCACATGTATTGCTGCTTCAGCGAGAGAACAAGTAGGTTATGAACTAATTGAACGTGCTGGTGATGTGCTTCTCTCTAAAAGAACTTCTCATTAGCGTTTGGATGGAAATATAGCTAAGTAGTCAATTACGACTCTGGGAATTTCATATTCAATCTATGGTTTTACTTTTGTTCCTTTGTTGAGAGCCATAATCCAGTTGGTCAACAGCTGTGCTTTTCTCTGTTATATCCTGTTAATGTCCCATTTGGATAGGGGTGTCTTCTCTTAAACTTGTGAATTGTGGAAATGCTCATCCTCTTATCATGCAAGGAATTTCCCGCTGCATTGTTTTATTGCATTTCATTCTTGTATAGTTGTATTTGTTGGTCTTTCTTTCTTTTCTCTGTCAATATACTTCAGCACTGTGTCTGGGTCATTTTTGCAGACATCTGATGACAAATGATTCCGAAAATGGCACTCTAGCGTCAGCTGAGAATACATTTGGGAAGCTTCCTGATCATCTCCTAATAGAAATTTTCATCAGAGTTCCTATATCAGAGTGGGCTGAACTAGCATGCGTTAAAAAGCAGTGGGCAAGTCTATTTCACGGAGAATGTTTGTGGCAAGCTGCTCTTAACAGAACTTATCCCTCTGCTGGCCAAGCCAAAAGATGGCCTGGACCTATTCCTCGAGGGTTGAGCAGAAGGTGTGTTTAATGATCTCATTTTCCTTTCCTTCTTTTCCCTATCCATTCACCTTTATTTTCTTTTCTGTTGAAGCCTTTATTTTTCAGGCAGCACATGCACTATTTTGGCAAAACTATAAAATGGGACTTGACACATGTTTACCTGTTTGATTGTTTTTCAATGTTGACAGAGAAACTTAGTTTCTACTTGACTCATTGTAATACTTATATATATTCTAAATCTACCGTCCATCTTTGTGGGGGCAATATAAGCTTAGCTTTGGCTCTGTGCTTGTTTATTCCCATGAAAAAATTGATAAGGTTAGGATCAGTCCTGACTCGTCATCCTAGAAGCCTTTTTAATGGGACCAGCACTAAGGAGTGAATCATAATTCTTTTCTGGTCAGTTTGATATTCTCACTGTGATTTGATCTTTTCAGGAGATACACTGCTTTATATGTTAGTAAACAAATCTTTGCTCTGGATAGTGAGATAGATGAGATTGTGGGCCATGCTTATTTGTTTCTGAAAGAACAACTTGAACTTTCCACAACACCATCTCCTTCTGGCGTACTTCATGGAACAATAATAGGTGTGCACCTTAGCTGGCTTTCTTTTTTGTCCTTTCTTTCTTTCTTTTGTGCATTTTACCGTCTTTCATTTATCAAATTATGACAAAAACCATATGGATCATTATAAAGTTTGAAGTTCTCTTTATTTGCCTTGATGAATATAACTGTTTTCTGGTGACATAGAGATGGCCAGTAGATGCAATTACATCTGTACCAAGATCATATTTCTTGAGACACAAACACGTTCAGTACAATATTAATTGAAATACCGTCTTGATAACTACTTTAACTATTGAAATTGAACTCGACACTAAGAAGTGACCCGGCTGTATGAAATCATCTAAATCTGCATCCTTATATGAATGATATTGCAATAGTTAGTTTGTGCATTGACCAGAAATGCATGTCATGAATACTTTCTGACTGCATATGACCTTGTGCTTTAGCAGATCAGTTTATTGCTTGTGGAAAATCAAGAGATACAGCCCATGAGCTGGCTTCCAAAATCTGGCTAGCTGTTCTCGAAAGTTTGGAGGAAAATGATAAAACATTTCTTTTACTTAAACACCTTGCGCTGGAGGAGGATGTAAGTTGTTCAGCTTTTTTTTTTTTTTTTTTGGGTGTCTTTTGACAGGCCATCTGAGGTCTAAAATGAATTGCAAATGTCAAATATGTTGTTAACAGTTGCACTTGCTTTGTTGTTGTTTTGGGATGAGGTGTGTTTTGTCTGTAGGTGGTACATGATAGCTTTAGTTATTCTTGAGTTTGACGGTTGGTTTCTGCAGGTATTCCTCCCATATCCATATACAAAATCAGTTAAGGTGCAATGGAGGGTTTATGAGAAGCTTTTCACTGATTTCCGTGACTGTTTCGATCATGTAGATTATTATGATGTATTATCTTGTGCAAAGAACAAGTTCCAGCCAATACCCTCAGCTTGGTTGGGTTACTAGACCACCTCGTCAAAATTATTTTCTGAGGACCACACTTTGTACTGTACATATTATTAATGCAACTTACCGAAAGTTGTACTAATAGTTGTTGTTTTATGGCATGAAAGGAAATGTATATTTTTGCCTGCTTGTTTCTTTCTTTCTCATTTCTGAATGCAATAATAGTAATAGTAATAATTCTGTTGCATAATTTCCTTACTGGTGCAGCAAGCTATTATTGTGATGAAAAATTTTTTTTTTTTGTTACTGTTAATAAGTCCCGTGTTCTTATAATCAATGTTCATATAGATATTTATTTGTGTTGGTAGGCATGATTTTGAATGTGGTGCTTGTAGATGTAGATGGTGGGTGTAATTGGATGTCTTGGAATGAAGGGTGGGAAAGATAGCAGAAACTTGGCATTAAATGCATATACAAATGCATGCTATTGGGAAGATCCAGAGCAGAGGGTACTAATGCTATTAGGAAGCGTACTAATGCTATTAGGAAGCGTACTAATGCTATTACGAGGCTTAAAGACAATCATGGAGTTTGGCAATAAGAGAACCACATGCTCCGGACCATTATACTGTCCTATTTTCGTAAGCTTTTTACTGCCCCTGCTATTTCATCCATTCCGATGCCTTTTACTGTCTGTTACAGGGTTTCAACTGTCAAAGGAATTAGCTGATTAAAGCTGATTAAAGGCTGTGTTATAGGCTGTATGGTCAGAATACAGTCTGATAATCAGATTTGTATTCTGACAATTAGACCTGCATTCTGACAATCAGACCTGTATATCTTTGAATGTAGTATCTCAACTATACTAATTAATGTAGTGTCTCAACCATACTAATTAATGTAGTGTCTTCTAGAACTTGTATATAAATAGGTCTATACACTCAATGAAAAACATATGAATTAAGCTTCTATTCCTTAAGTTTTCTATTCTGTTTTTCTATTCTATTTTTGTCATCAACAAGTCAGAATGATGCTCTGTTACAACCATTATCTGTTGAGGAAGTTCATGATGCCTTATTCAGTATGCAACCGGATAAAAGTCTGGGGCCGTATGGTTTTATTCTAACATTTTATCAAAAGTCCTGGGGTATAGTTGGTGACGATGTGGTGCGTCTTTGTCAAGAGTTCTTTTCCACTGGTATTCTTTCGGTTAGTATCAATGATACGAATGTGGTTTTGCTTCCTAAACGGCCACACCCGGAATTGATGTCTGATTTGCGCCCTATTTCCTTACGTAGGAGTGTGGGCTACCGGATATTGGCTAAGACGCTTGATAATTAATTACATCTTCTTTTGCCTCATTTGATATCGGATTATCAATCTGCTTTTATTGCTGGTCATTCCATTATCGACAATGTGTTAATTACATTTAAAATAAATCATTTCATGAGACGCAAGACACAAGGGAAAGTGGGTTATGCAATGTTGAAACTTGATATTTCCAAAGCATATGATAGTATCTCTTGGCGTTTCTTGGAAAAGGCAATGATCTGTATGGGATTGCTAATATTTGTGTCCAACGGATTATGACATGTGTATCTATAGTTCGGTATACTATTATGCACAATGGTTCTGATATTGGTTTGGTGACTTCGGGTAAGGGTTTGTGGCAGGGAGATCCCCTGTTTCTTTTTCTCTTCATACTTTATGCTCA
Organism: Mallotus japonicus; assembly: GCA_949634005.1. Taxonomy (NCBI): domain Eukaryota; kingdom Viridiplantae; phylum Streptophyta; class Magnoliopsida; order Malpighiales; family Euphorbiaceae; genus Mallotus; species Mallotus japonicus. The sequence continues at coordinate 20,124 of CATIWK010161237.1, forward strand.
ATGTCTTATTTCTTCTTTACAAGATGTTGAGGATTCAGGTTTGTTACATGGGTGTCGGATCTCTCATAATTCTCCTTCTGTTAATCACCTGTTATTTGCAGATGATTCTTTTATTTTCTTCAAAGCTACCCTACAAGAAAGTAATAATGTGAAGGCTTTGTTGGAAAAGTATAAATCATGCTCGGGTCAGGATATAAACTTTGCTAAGTCTTTCATTTCTTATAGCTCAAATGTTGATTTGGTCTTGCGCCGTGAAATCAATGATATTTTTAACATTTCTGAAGTCATTAACCATGGAAAATATTTGGGCTTTCCATCTCTAATGGGCAGAAATAAGAATGAAATCTTTGGCTACATTAAGGATAGAGTGTGGCAACGTGTTCAGAATTGGAGATGTAAGAGTTTATCTCGTGCCTGTAAGGAAATACTCCTTAAAATTGTATCACAGGCTATGCCAAATTATGTCATGAATGTGTTCTTACTTCCAGTGAATTTATATGTGGAATTGGAACGCATTATGAATAGTTATTGGTGGGGGCATGAACACCGTTCTCGTCGAGGTATACGTTGGTGTAGATGGGAAACTCAGTGTAAACCAAAGAAATTTGGCAGATTGGGATTCAAAGACCTTCGAGCATTTAATTTGTCAATGTTATCTAAGTGGTCTTGGAAGCCGTTAACTGAGCCCAATTCTCTAATGGCGCGGTTGTATAAGTCCAAATACTATCCCAATTCATCTTTTCTGGATGCAAAACTAGGTCATAATCCTAGCTTTGTGTGGCGCAGTTTGATTTCTACACAGGCTATTCCCTTGAAAGGTGCCAAACGTCGAGTTGGTAATGGTCTTGATATATCAGTTTGGAAAGAGCTCTTGTTACCAAATTCGGATTATGGTTTTGTCACTTTCGATTATGCTGGTGAGGTTGAAACAATTATGGTCTCTAATTTGTTTTCTGTTTTTGCACGAAGTTGGAACAGAGACATGGTTCAAGACCTTTTTAATGCTCAGGATAGAAATTTGATCTTCACAATACCATTAAGTAATCGCCGAGTAGCTGATTCATGGTACTGCCTTTTTTCAACTACTGGTGTCTTCTTAATAAGGGGTTGTTATCGAAGTCTTTAGTGTCAGTATTCTTCTAATTCTACTTGGTTTTGGAATTCGTTATGAAAATTACAGGTACCTTCTAAAGTGAGCACTTTTCTCTGGCGAGCTGTTTCTGACTATTTGCCTACCATTGATGCACTTGTTTCTCGAAAGGTCATGGTAAATACGGGATGTAGTCTTTGTGGTAATGCACCAGAATCTTGTTTGCATTTCTTTGCTGAATGTTCTTTTTCCAATGATGTCTGGTTGCGTTCTTCCCTCCTGGTGTTTTGTCATCATCACACTTCACTTTTATCCTGGATTCAATGTGTTTTTCAAAGATTCAACCCTGAACAAAAAAGTCTTTTTACTGTCATCTACTAGAATTTATGGAACTGTCGCAATAATAAGGTGTGGAGGCATTCTAAATGGTCAGTCCCTGCTCTTCTAAATTACTCTGGTCAGTATTTATATCAGTGGAATTGTGCTATGTCCATACATTCAGCTACACAGTCCCAGTCTTTTATTGTTTCTGAAGGTGATGTACTATGGACAAGGCCTTCGGCTGGATGGTTGAAAGTAAATATTGATGCTGCAATTTCTATGCCTAGCAATCAAGTAGGTCTAGGTGGTATAATTCGATCATCAACTGGGGAGTTGTGGCGGCTATCTCCAATCCCACATGTGGATCCTACTCTTTTATGGATGCAGAAACTCTTTGTTTGAGAGAAGTTCTGAGTTGGTTAAAGTCCAGTAATTATGATCAGGTAATTCTGGAAATGGATGCATTACAGGTTATTCAAGTTGTCCGGAAACCTTCTTCTGCATCTTCATTTAGCCTGCTTATTTCAGATTGTTATGCTTTACCGTCTACTCTTACTTGTATTCAATTAAAATTTGTAAGGAGGTCAGTGAATGAAGCAGTTCATGCTCTGGCTCGAGTTGCTCTTTCTTTGTCTGACTCTCAGGTTTGGGAGTCTGTCCCTGCCTTTTTATCATCACTTGTAGCTCGAGAGAGGATTATGTTTAACTAATATAAGTCCCCTTTTATTTTCAAAAAAAAAAATTATATTTATTTGAATTGAAAATTAAATTATATATATATATATTTTTTAAATAAAACATATTATTTATAATATTGATGTCTGGTGAATGAAGTATAAAGAAGAAATTTATATTTTAATCATACATATGATATTATTTTTTGATTGAATTAAAGTTATGTTAGATCTATAAATTAAAACACAATACTAAATTTGGTTCAAAAAAAAAAACACAATACTAAATTTGGTTCAAAAAAAAAACACAATACTAAATATGTTAAAAAAAAAACACACAATACTAATTCTAATACTAATCATATTAATTAAAAGACACAACAGAACTTTAAAAAAACAAAACAAGAGTAATGATAATTAAAAAAGAAAGAGAGAGTGGTTTTGGACTTCTCATTTTGGAGGCTTTTTTTGTTGGGAAAAATTATAAATTTTGTGTTTGAATTTATCAGTTTTTTCTATTTGAGTGTCTAATTTTTTTTTTCAATCAAGTGTATGAACTTTTAAAAATCATATCAATATAGTATATCCGACTGATTTAGTACTGACTGGGTGCTCAGTTAGATCAAATGAAACCTAGTTTTATCTCAGTCATTAATCATATCATTTGCCATGTGTATGCATTATTTAAAGGATAAAATTACCCTTATTCAGTCATTTTACATGTCTGCCATATCTGCGGTAGAAGTTAATGTTGAAGTTATTTTTATCAATAACTGCAATGCACGAGACTATTTTTTTCCTTTAAATAATGCAATGGCACACGACATGACTAATAACTAGGATAAAAGTGGATCCAATTTGATCTGACTCGGCACCCAGTGAACATCAAATCGGCTGGAGATACTATATTGGTATGGTTTTTAAAAGTTCAGATATTTGATTGTAAAAAAAAAAATTAGACATTCAAATAGCAAAAACTGACAAATTCAGATATTAAATTTACAATTTTTTTATTTTTATTATTATTATTATTTTTTTTAAGAAAGGTGCAATGGGAGGGAGAGGTGTTTTACTTTCTTCTGACAATATTCTCTTTTGTGTGTCTTCTTCACTGTTCCCATCGCTTCTTGTTTTGTCATGTCCAAATCCAAATCCCAATCTCATGCTTACCCTTCTTCTAATAATATATATATATATACACATACATAGTTCACATTTCTTCTCTCCTTCTTTCTTTCTGAAGATGGGAAGGAAGGAAATATACGAATTTTAATTGAATTGAATTGAATGAGAAAACTCCAGAAATAAATTCCTCCTGGTAATGCAAATGGAACTGCATTTGAAGCAATTTCCTTTAATTAATTTATTGATGGCATAAGCATTTATATCGTTGTTTTCATATTCCCAATGCCTCACACTGTTTTCTCTGTTTCTTTATTCACTAAAAGTACTAATATTTCCTCTTCCTTTTCTTCTCTCTGTTCTTTATTTTTTATTTTTTTTTAAAAAAACAAACAAATAAACCCTAATACACTTACCAGTTGCCACTCCTACTACATTCCAACAAATAACAAAGGTTTCTGCTTTCTTTGTTCCCAGGGTTTCACTCATATTGCTCAGCCTCAGCCTGAGGCTCAGGCTCAGCAAGATCATCTCTTTTTTTTTTTTTCTCCAGTTTCCTTCCTTCCTTTTATATTCAGCCTTTTCATTCGCATTCTGATTTTCTTTCTTTCTTTTTGAGTTTCAGTTTTTTTCCATATCTGCATTTTTTTGCGCCATTGCGTGTAATGCTGCTTAAAGATGCCATTTCAAGCTCATGAAAAAAGAATGCCATTCATGACTACATTTTCAGTAAGTAAAGGTGGCGTTTTTATGTAACCCATTTTTTTTAATCATCTTCATCTGCTCTGTCATGCTTCTTGGTTGCTTCTATGCTTTTCAGCACTCCTTTTTTTTCCTTTACTGAGGTGTGAGGGACTTGCACCTGATGTATTCTTCCTTGTGATTTAACATCACTGATTTTTATATGGTATGGTGGGGTGGGGCATTTTCATTTGAGATCTTCTAGGATTCTTGCATATCTGACTCTCCTTTGACTCTTTTTGACCTTAAGGATTTAACAACGGTTCCCTTTAAGATTTGTTAAGATTTTTAGAGCCCAAAAAAAAAAAAAAAAACCCAAATAAGAGTGGAACTGTTCCTGAATCTAGAGCATCTTCTCCATTTCTTTGGGTTTTGTGATTCTTGGATCGTCAAGTGCGATTCTGAAGTAAGAATCTATACATTTTTTGAGGTTATTTGCTGAGAAGCTGTGGGTTGAAGATGGATTTCTTCAAAGTAAAGAAGTTTAGAAAAGCCCACAAACCAGACCCTGAGAGGGATTTAGAGGATGAACCTGTGCCGCAGCCAGAGGAACCTAAGGACCACAATGCCGGCAATGCTGGTGATAATCTGAGTAATAATAAGTCTGCTAGTGCTGATCCTGGATCTGAAACCGAGGATGATGACGATGATTTCATAACTAATGAGGTAAAAAGGAGGCTGAAAGAACTAAGAAGGAACAGTTTTATGGTACTAATTCCTGAAGAAGAGTCATGCCCGGAGGAGGAGGAAGATGAAGAGGAGGGTGAAGGAGAGACAAGCTCTAGTGAGTGGAGGGATGTTGAAGCAGAAGGAAGGAAATGGTGGAGTGGGTTTGATGCTGTCTATGATAAATACTGTGAGCGGATGCTTTTCTTTGACCGGATGATGGTGCAGCAACTCAATGAAACCGGTAAATTATTGTTTCCAACAATTTATTTGCTCTATTGCCTTGTGCATATTCTTTCAGCAACTTTTATTAGATAATTGGTGCGCTTTGAGGCTTTTCATTTTGACAGCGGTTGTTCTCTCTTTTCTTTACCTGCCTGGGCCAATTTATAGTCTTGGTGACCTGCCAGCATAGAGGCTGAAACGATTGATTTCGTATATATCCTTTTCATTTGGATCTCCTATGTCAATTGTATTAATAGAAATTGACTGTCTTGATTCTTATACTGTGGTTAAAATCAAATTTTCTTATTTCTTCAATTTCAACTTTGTACTCATCATCCATATCAGAAGTGACATTTTTTTTTATGAATTTTTTTGCTTCAACAGAGTTCAAGTGTGAAAAACAAATTCTCTTACTGAGACTTGTTTTATTGAAAGTTTGAGATCATGGTATGCCTTTGGAAATTCTTACAGATACAGAGGATCAATCTTTGATCTTATTTCACCAACTATTTTCCAACTTGTCAAAATTGTGTTTCCAACTATTTTCCAACTTGTCAAAATAGTCTTTGAGTGCACTGCAATTGGTAATCAACTGATTGTTTGTGTGACAGGCTGCCATACTCCTTTAACTCCATCACCAAAGTCTGCATCAAAGAAGTTAACATCCCCCTTCAGCTGCCTTTCTTTGAAAAAGATGGAAGAACCTGAAGATGAAACTGAGCATCTGCAGCAGTCCCAGAATGAACCATATCAAGATCTTGAAACAGCTTATGTAGCTCAAGTCTGCTTAACTTGGGAGGCGCTTCACTGCCAATACACTCAATTGAGACATAAAATCTTGTGCCAACATGAAAGCTCAACGTGTTACAACCACAGTGCTCAGCAGTTTCAGCAATTTCAAGTTTTATTGCAAAGATTCATTGAAAATGAGCCCTTTCAGGAAGGTCTTAGAGCAGAAATATTTGCCCGTGCTAGGAATATGTTGCCTATGCTGCTTCAGGTCCCGAATGGAAAAGGTATTTTATCATGATGACTTAGAGAGAGTGAGAGTTGGATCATGATGAAACATTGGTTGAAGAGTTTGATCTGAACCTTTGACTTCATCACGGTTACTAAGCTGAATTCTGCTACTTAGTGTATCTTCTCCAAGTAACGTGTCCTTTATTACCTCAACACTAGCGTAATTTTGTTTATGATTTGTTGCAGGTTCAAATCAGAAAGAGATGGGGGAATTGGAGTCTGATTTAGTGGTCTTTGCACCTGATCTTATCAGGATCATGGAAAGCTCAATTCTGACTTTCCATCATTTCCTGAAGATGGATAAGAAGAAACCAAGCAGCGTTCTGAACTTGTTTGGAAGTCAGAATCAAATTGCAACCCCCCTCCAGCTGATTCAATCTGCACTTGAGAAGGTAAGTTTCTCTAATACTATATTGTGTATGGATAATTTTTCAGGTTAATTCTAGATTTTGACAGCCTTTTATTGCAAGATTTATGAATAATATTGGCAAGAGGCTGCCTTTTGCTTAACACCGGGGAAAGGGTGGGTTGCCTTGTTAGTTTCAGACTTGGGAATGGTTGTGTGCTGTGGAAACAAGAGGAGCTGGAGTTGATAATACATAATATGGTTTTTTCAGCAGTCAAAGTTTACTGGAATATCTTTTGGTAGCTGGTTACTGCTCTAATTGAAAAATCCTTTTAGCAAAACGATGTGTATGGATTGGACGGTGCAGAGTGACTGTCCATCATTTTCTTCTTATGTCAGTTGCATTTTCTGCTGTTTCATTGGAGTTCTGTATCCCTGTTCATTTGCAGAAAAGGACGAAGCTGAAAGAAGCATGTAAAAAGAGTAAAGGTTGGAAGAAGAAATCATGGCCTCATATGCACGAAGATGTGGAGCTGCTGTTCGGCCTCATTGATGTTAAAATTTTAACGAGGGTTCTGAGGATGGTGAGAATCAGCAAAGAGCAGCTAATATGGTGCGAAGAAAAGATTAAAAAACTAGATTTAACGGATGGGAAGTTGCAAAGAGATCCGTCGCCCATCCTCTTCCCTTGTGAATAGTTTCAAGGGAAAGAAGGAAGAAGCAGGTTTAACAGATAGATAGGTGCAGGAAACAAAGATCTCTTTTTTTTTTTTTTTGTTTTTTTGAGGGGGAATTTGGGAACGAAAGTGCATTAGCAAGGAAGGGTAAGGATTGTATGCAGGCTGACTGTGTGATATTATGATACATTTTATATAGATGAAATTGTTTTATTGTGGTTAGCATGGTAAGAAGATAAGATCCTTGTTCAGCCATATGGTTGTTTGATGATTGATGTTGCAGATAAGAATGTTGTTAGTTGTTGGTTTGGTTTTAAAATGGTAGTTAGGCGTAGGGAAGTCTGAAGTTGTGATGAGCAGAAGAAGGTAATTAAATTAATTTAATTAAGGTGTTGTAGGTGAGGTAGTAATTAAAGGCTTGATTTGATTGTGGTAATGTAAAAGGGAAGAGCAGCATAGACCATGGAAGATAAAAAGTGAAATGGAAGGAGGAGCAAAAGCAAAAATGGAAGTTAGTTTTTGAGGCGAAGGAAGAGAGAGAGCCCCACAAAATCCCTCAGGGCTGTTTGTTGATTGTTGGTGTGATGGGAGGAGGAAAAGGTAGAGGAAGTATTTATGGTTGTTTTCGTTTGTGTTGTTGTGTTTGTCCCATTATTTGTATTTTTAGGGTTGGTTTGAATCTGGAAGGGCCCTCCCTCTATTTTTGTATTTTTTGTTTGTAGTTAGGAGTGTAAACTATCAATTAAAAATTTAAAATAAATTATTTAACATACAAATTTTATTATAATAATATTTTTAAAATCTTTATATTTATCTCGAATAAAAATTTGTATTTTTATATTAAATTATTATTATATTAAGATTATGAGTTAAATTACAAATTTTAATTTTAATTTTAATTTAAATTTGTTCACAAATTTTACTCATAAATTTTTGAATGAATTTTAATATAGAAATTGAATGAATTTTATTGATTTGAGTTTGAAGTAAGTTGTGAAGTACTTGGAAGATTTTAAGTAGATGCTTGTTTGAGAAGATTTGTGTTTGATTGTTGTGTTCCAAAGCCTCGAAATGTAGGATAAGAAGATTCAATGGAATTTCATTTGCATGCAATTGCAAATTTAAAAAAGTTTTTTTGATTTAAACATTTACGTTGACCCACCTACCCAAAATCATTCTCTAACACCTCACCCGTTTCTATTTATTTATTTATTTTTTTGGTCAATACCCGTTTCTATTTATTTATTTTTTATTATTGAATATTAATTAATATTCATTCTCTCATTTTTTTTTTCTTTTTTGGCCAAAACAAATAGAAAAACATACACCTTACCAATAATACTAATAATTAATTAGCAATGGCAGCCCTAATTTCAATTTGATTAAATTTGTTATTATATAGGAACATCAAATATTAATGTAATGTAATAAAAAATTCAGAAAATAAATAAAATGTAGGTGATGACACATCAGCAATCAATCCAGGTGTCAGAAGCAATCTCCAAGAAAAAGTGTTAGAAACACGTGTCGGCGCCCTTGCCTAGTACTAGAACTGTTTTGTCTTTCTCTGAGGGTTTAGTTGCTCATCCTGTTGTCTTGTCACACAAAACCAAGAGGAAATAAGCCAAGCCAAGCCAAGCCAAGCCAACCCAATCCAACATCAATATAGTATAGTAATATAATAATAAACAAGGAGAAGGAGGAGGAGGTGGTGGTGCTGTTGCAGTCTTTTCCTTTAACACACGATTAACAATTAAACAAAATATTCAATTAAAATTACTTGCTCACTTACTGACTTGGACTACCACCAGTAAATTTTCCTTTTCTTTCTTTTTTTTTTAAAAAAAAAAAAAAAAAAAAAAAAAAAGCTAGAGAGTTGAGTCTCGGCGAGGGCTAAACTACGAGGGTTTTTTGGAAGCGACATTTGTGTTTTTCAAAACCTCTTTTTCTTCTCTTCTCTTCAGCTCTCTTCCGCTTACACTTAGACGCATTTGGGCTTCATTTCCACGCTGTTGCTATCAACTGCCGTTTCTCTTCTCTCCTCTCCACCGGTAACTGATTTTCTCCTCTCTTCTCTTTTCTTTATGTTTCTGATCATTCAATTTCACTTTCCTGCTTCTTAATTATTGCCTCTCTTCTCTTTTATTTTATGCTCCAACCTTTCTTACTGCTGTTTAACCCGCCTTCTTCTTGTTTTCTCTATCTTTAATTTTGGGTTTTTCTCCTAATATCTTTTCCCTCTATCATCTTTTTCCAAGTTTCTAACCTCACACCACCTTTTTATCGAATTCAATTACATAATTCCGCTGCCTCCTCTCGTGCTATCGTTTTGTTTGGAATCATCACTCTTCCACCTTGCTTTGCAGATTCTGATACACGGTCATTGGATCGTTTCACATACCTCAACAATAAAAATTCACTCTTTGAATTGTTAATCATGTGCCCATACCTTAATTCATTCACTTTTACCTTGTCATAGGGATTCACTTTTACCTCTCCTTACATCAAAACTTCATTCTGGTCTTGTTGCCCTATTTTGTTTTATTATTATTTTAATTTCATATGCCAGGTTCCCCTTTCGGCTACCATTAGCTACTGCTCTGTTGTGCGTTAGTAACCAGTCTACTGTTCTCCCATTTATTGTTGGTTGGCTTCTTGGCTTATGCAAAACGATATCATGTAGATGTTTCCTCATGGAATGTGATTTTTAATTACAAAGGTCTAGGATTTATATTGATATGGAGTAGAATTCAAGGTGAGAGCAAATATGAACTTTATATATTTTGAACTGAACTGCCTTTTACTGCATTAAAACTCCTTTTTCGGCATTCATACTTTACGGGTTCTAGCTACTCTTCTGTTTTTACAACTTCTTGTGATTGACAGCAGATCTAACTTTTTTGGAGTGAGATTCTCTTATTTTACTTTTGTTATTTTCATTCTCCCTTCTCGTTCTTATCATAACATCTTGATCAGCACAGAATTGGATAAACATGGCTCGACTCATGTTGAGAAAATAATTGCTTTCATTTTTATCCAAAAAAGAGAAACAAACACAAAGATTCTGCACACATCTACGCAGGTAGATGGCAACTGAGAGCCCTATGAGAATGGTGGAGGGTGGTGGAGCAAGAAAGTGGCCCTCCTCTAAGGATGCTGCAATGTTTGGGACACCATTAAATCATATGACTGCAGAGAACTTGGGGCTGCTAGTGAAGGAGCATGGATTTCACAAAGATCAGACCGATAGTGTTCCCAGTCGAAGTGGTAGTGCACCGCCAAGTATGGAGGGGTCGTTTGCTGCGATTGGAAACCTTTTAGCTCAACAAAACCAAAACATTAGCTTCGAAAGTTTAAGTAGCGCTTTTAAGAATTGTGAATCTGAGGAACAGCTGCTCTCTGATCCAGCCTATCTGGCATATTACAATTCCAACATCAACTTGAATCCAAGGCTTCCTCCACCTCTGATTTCACGAGAGAGTCATCGACTTGCACGCCATATTGGTGGATTTGGCAACAAGCGGGTATCTCCTATAGATGACAGTGGCAACAAATCCTTGCAACTGTCTACACTTTCGACTCACAAGGAAGAGCCGGAGGAGGACAAGTCCCCCACAGAATCTCCAGAAAAAGCTAGTGCTTCTGTCTATGGGCAGAATGCAACTTTTTTGGCATGTCGCCATAAAAGTTTAGTAGATCTGATACAGGTATGGAACTTTTTATTTCTATTATACAGTAATTTTATTGTAACAGTTCTAAGTTAGCTTGAAGATAGGTCACGTACCATGTCGTTGCTGCTTATGCTGACTTTTTCCATGAAACTTCAAGCCAATTTATCCAGCTAGGCATAGATGCTCGCTTCTAAATACCAATATACAGATATAGCTGTATGTATATTGACAGTGTATCATGGCACAAACCAGGGAATGAAAGGATATCCCTCGCATACATATTTGTCCATCTGGATTCAGTTTACCACAAGTTGCTCATAACATTTTAATTGCTCATAACATTTTAAGTTCATAAAGAGATTATTAGTTTATTTTTTGTGTTGCTCTGCTTTTCTTAATTATCTTTATTTCTTCCCCTTTCGATGTTTTGCTGGATTTGTAGGAAGACTTTCCTCGCACCCCTTCTCCTGTTTATAGTCAGTCTCGTTCCTCAAGCCATGCAGCAGAGGAAGCAGGTGATTTGGATATCCATGCGATTTCATCAAATGTTTCCTCTGTCAACATTTCAAAAGCTTCAGAATCAAATTCAGGTTCTTCAGATGTATGTGTGGAAACATTAGCTCTTGAGGTAGATGCCATGAGGCTGATATCTGATAATCATCCTACAATTACCCCTTTTCCAAGCACTCCATCTCTTGACGAGAAGCCATCCCTGAAAAAAGATGAATCAAGCACTAAAGATACTGTTTCAGAGAATCATGCATCATTTAGAGGTACCCTT
>CATIWK010161279.1:0-48650 GCA_949634005.1 Mallotus japonicus
TTTTTTTTTTTGCCAGAAAAAATATATATACTTGTTCATATATAAAATAAAACTACTACTCTACTCATGCTAATGTCACAGTATGGACTGACGGTTTAGTTTCGGTTTTTTGGTGAACTGAAAATACATATTAGCTGCCAATTTTTGAGTGGGACCTTTAATACACCATATACGGACAACTTTTACGCGTAAATAAACAAGTTGTTGGATATTTTTCTACATTTCATTAATTAATCGATTTGTTTTCGTCCGATCAGCCGGTATAAACTATTTTTATTTAAATTATATTTTAAGTTGATATAATAATATATATAACAATATTAAATTAATTATTAAATTTTTTTTACTAATTTTACAATTTTATTGTAGTTGAACCGAATTAATAAGCGGTTAAAAACTATTTTTTTGATAGTGGTTCTTTAAGATTATCATTTTTCTTTACTATCTATCTTAAGATTATGCTAATCCTTTCTTCTGGGATAATCCCGTAATGGTCTGTTGGTTGAAGGCTATCCATTCTTTGGTGGTTGTCACTGGACCGACCAACAATTGGCAACCATATTACATGCACCATATAAATATTTCATTAATTTCTTAACCAATTAAGGGTACAGTTTCTTTTTTTTTTTTTTTTTGAAGCCAAGGGTACAGTTTCTATATCTACTGATAAAATGTTGGATCCAGAAAGGCCGATTATGGCAGCTTGAAAAAGACTACACCCAACACTTATTTACATATTGTCTTAATCAAGAAACTATCGAGTATGAGGATTACGTCTAACTGTAATACACTTTTTCAATAAAAAGTATAATATATTTTTGCTTGTTGAATTGGGTTCATGGATTAGTTGGTTATTAACCGTCTGATTGCAATGCTTATCTATCATACAAATTAAAGTTTGGATTATTTTTTGGTATTCTTTGTGTAAGTCAATAATCTTGAGAATTGACCTAAGGAGACTTGACCTATAAAAATGCTCCACGAGTATCTTTTGATATGTGTTTGTGTGTGTATATATATATAGTATATTCTTTGAAAGCTTAACAACTTAAGGTCTATAGATTATGTGGTGGAGATATTTTTATAAAATACTAATTAATTAATTATAAATATAAGAAATCTGGTTAATATTGATGAAATAAAAAAATTAATTTAATTTTTTTATGTATTTTTATTTAAATTATTCGTAATTTTAACTAATATAATTGGATTTGGATAGAACAATAAAAATGATAAAAAATTTAATATGAAATATGGTTTAAATAAAAATAACTTAATAACAACTGAAACTGATGGCAATAGTTATTAATACAAATATAAGTATAAAGAGACGAATATAAAAAAAAGGGTGAACTGATTGGTATAATACGTTATTTGTAACAAACATCATTAAATTAATTTGCCAATAGATTTCTTTTTTGATTAATCACAAAAGGAATATTATTAGCTCAACAACTAATAGATAATTTATTTATTTCTAAAATAATCAGAAAAAAAAAAGTAGAGGATACATGATCAAAGATCATATAATGATTGTATTTTCAATGGTCTCTCTCTCATCGATCCGTGGCTTGCAACGAACGAGTACAAGTGTGAATACATACAGCTCTCTCATCTGCCAAATTTATAATATAACAATAAAAATTGTAATTAAAATAAGGTTTATAATTTTATGTACAGATTTAAAGAATGTTGCATGCACATACATATATCAACACGAACATATATGACTATTGGTCTCTGCATGAACGAACATGAATTATAGAAACAATAAAGATTGATGACCAATAATTATTTTGATGGGAGCTAAATATTTATATTCTAAATTGATTACTATATCTTTAATTTGACCAAATAATGAGAATAAAAAATATAATTAAATTATAAAAATTTTATAAACTGATAATTTATTTTAATAGCTAACCCAAAGAAACTTAAAAATTAAAATAATTAATTTTAACGTCAAAAATAATCTTAATGAGACCAAATAATAAGAATAAATAATTTATAAACTGATAACTTTTTTAATAACTAACCCCAAAGAAACTTAAAAATTAAAATGACAAATTTTAATTAAAAATTAAATTGATATATAAATATAATCATTCAAATATTTTTTTTTTTATTAAACATGAGATACAATGAACCATAAATTATATAACAGAAATAATCATTTTTTATATTAATAAATGATTATTATAAAAATTTAAAATTTTTATAAATAAAAATATCAATCAAATCACTTTTAATTAGTTTTAAAAAATTTAATTATTTTCTGGCTTCTTTTTTTTTTTTTTTTTTTTGGCCAAAGGAAAAAAGGAGAAGATTTCGTATTTGGTCCTCGCTACATCTGTAAAGACTGGATCACCAGGGAAGGCAACGCATACATCCTCGGTTGCTTAGGCCACTACATCCTGTGGCCTTCAACTAGGGTTTCAATTGGAAATCGCACGACCACAGAATGCACTTGAATATGTAATGAAATCTATGCACTATTCAATTTTCCAAGTACGCTTTTTAGTTTTGCAAAAAGTAATGCGTAATAATAAAAGGATAAAAGGATGGTCGGCCAGGGGTTGCAACCATCAATAGCACACCAAGATGTGATGCACGTGTAAATGGCGAGCCTACCCGCACCCATTGGACCAGCGCTCTAAGATCTCTGTACAGCCTGCATGAATAACGGTCAATAATATGACCGTTGGGAGTGGGTACATTTAAATATTCAAATGCGTCTCTGACACTACTACAATTAGCCAACTGGGCAATAAAACACACCAATATAAAATCATATTAGCACTTTCCTTTGCGTTTTCAAGAAAAAAGGATCCTGCAGCAGAGCATTTCATTTCTAGCCAATCTAGGAGAAGACAGAAGAGACCATCTCCTTGAAGGTCTCTCCAATTTCAATTATTTCTTTAGCTCTACTTTTAAATTTTTTATAAATTTTTAACACAGAAATAATAAATTAAAAAATAATAATAAAACACAAAATTATTACTTAAAATTATTACTTTAATTACTTTTACTTAAAGTTTGATTTATAGTATATATAACCGTATTAAATTAATTGTTAGAAAATTTTTACTGTTCATGTAATTTTTTCTGAAATTATGAAATTTATAATTATTATTACCATAATTGTAAATTAGTAAGAAATTGTTAGCAAATATAAAAGGACGGAAAAAAAACAATATATAGTATGCAAAATTTAAAATAATTCTGACCAAAAAAAAAAAAAAAAAATTTAAAATAACTTTATATTTATAAAATTTTTAATTTCATTTCATTTTTTTTTTTTGAGCGGCCACTTTTAATTTCATTTACTATGAAAATTTTGGAGGCTCCACAATTACAGCTCACATGTACTTTATCTAAACAATAATTATTTTTGGCAAGTGGGCCCTTTTTACATTTCTTTTTTTTTTTTTTTTTGAAGCCGGGCCCTTTTTACATTCTTAAGAAGAAATTAAGTGGAAGCTCCCCCGTACGGATCGTCGCCTTCACACACTCTCAAAAAATCTCAACCAACCAGATTATCCCTAGCCCAAATCAAACGGCCTATCTTTATTCACTAACAATGTCCCCACACTCCTCCCTATATATAACCACCACCATTGCCTTTGTTTCCTAACCTTCTTCTCACTCACTCCATATCAACACTGTAACCCCACACACACACAACGGAGCTCCATTTGCCGAAAGGTAAAAGAAATGGGTTCACTCTCACTCTCGCTTCAAATTGTACTGATTTCTACTGGTGTTTTGTCTATAGCTTTACTTTTTAAGGTATCTGTTCCATTAGTTGTTGATTTCTCTGTTTATCAAGCTCCTCTTCTATGGAGTTCAATTTCTTATTGGCTTAAGCCTCCTTATCTCTATCTTATAATCAACTGTATCATCATCACCATCGCTGCCTCTTCAAGGTTTCACCATAGCCACGGAGATAATAATAGTAATAGAGATCATCATCACCAGCAGCAGCAGCATAAGCATGAACAAGAACCAGTACTGACTCCGAAGATCTCGGTGCATGAGCCAGAGCCGGATCATCAGTTTCACTATGATGCGGAGATTCGGTCCGATTATGGAGGTCTGGCGGAGGAGGAGACTGTGTATGTGCAGAAAGATGTGGTGATGGACAGTGCAGCTGTTTTTGAGGATAAGAGTACTGTTGTGGAGAACGATTCTTTGGAGGCTGTTGAGAATAAAAAGGATACTGAAGATGACTTTGTAATCTCTAAGTCTACTTGGATTCCTCCAAAGAGGATTGATTCGTCGGAAAATTTGCCGGAACTTCTTCTTCCAGCTGAGAAACCTCTGGTTTCTACTCGTATTGGTAACCGGAAACCGCTTAAAGCCAGTCCTGAAGGTATGCATTACTTTCTGTTCATTAAAATGGTTAGGTTGCATGCTTAGTAAACGAAGTTTCACATAGCACGGTTTTTTTTTTTGGTCGGTGTCTACTTGTGCCGTTGCCGGCGCCGTAGTCAAAGATTTTTGTGTTCCACGCATCGTACCAAAATTTGACGCCTATGGTTTTGTTTGACATGAAACGCTGTCGTTTCAAACTATCACAGCACTTGATTTGAATTTGCCCGACAAAAGAGAGTTCAAACACAGCGTGTGGTTGACGCTTGAATTGAAAACCCAGAAAATTCCCTCAAGTTAAAATAACATCTACTTCTCATCAAGGACAAAGTTGGTAATTCAAATGAATTAATTATTTCACTTTCTTTTTTTGAAAAAAAAAATCAGGTGGAAGAGCTTTGAGGGTGGCGAAGCCAAAACGGAACGAAACGTTGGAGAACACATGGAAAATGATAACGGAGGGACGAGCAATGCCGCTAACGAGGCATTTGAAGAAATCGGATACATTCGATTACCAAGGACGTCCAGTTAACGGATGTGAAGTGGAGGCGCATTATGTGGCGAAGAAATCAGAGACGTTCAAGGACAGGACCAATTACCAGGAGGTGCCGCCAGTGGGAAATTCTCCAGCATCATCAGGCGGTAAGCTGAGAAGAGAGCCGTCATTGAGTCAGGACGAGTTGAATAAACGAGTAGAAGCGTTTATTAAGAAGTTTAACGAGGAGATGAGGATGCAGAGGCAAGAGTCGTTGAATCAGTATAAGGAGATGATGCTTAGCCGTTAATTTCAAATATTTTTGTTTTTTAGAAATTTTTTAGGGGCAAAAATCAAGGATTTTTTTTGGGGTTTTGTTTGTTTTTACAGGAACAGAATTTTTTCTTTTTTTGAACTTATTTTAGAATTAGGAAGGTGAAAGTGTTTGGTTGGGGCTTCCATAATACAGATGGGATTAAAAATATATATTTATATTTTTTTTATTACATGAAGTGTCTGTAAAGGAAGAAAAAAACTTGGTTTTGTTTGTGTTCATGTTCAATGAGTGACTACAAATAGGTAGAGTAGTGTTATTTATATATTTTTATTTTTTATTTTCTAGCTACTTGTGAAATTATTGTGTATATATATATAAACACACACACTTGAAATTATTGTATATATACATACATATATATAAACAAATTTTTTTTTTTGAACTATACATATATATAAACAATTAGTAAGATGTAAATTATATGTATTCATGTACCTCCATTTTTGTTATAATGGCATGCAAAGAACATACTTATTTAAATTTTCTGAAGTTACATTAGTAAGGGAAAGGGAACCTAATTGTTAAATAAGATATATTAAATTTCAGACAATGTGGTTTTAGAATTAATAGCTTGAATTAAATTAATTAATCACACCAAAATAAATTTGTACCAATCCGAACAAATTTCTAGTACTTGATGCAAAAATTTAGCAATAGAAATATGTCAATTCTCTTAGTTGGTAAAAATAGTAGATGCATAGGCATAGCTTGGTGAATTTCTTTTTAATTATTTTTATTTACAATCATTACATTGGGGGATGGGGTAGGCGGGGTGGGTGAGTTTACGACCTCATTCAATGACCTTACAAATGTTCTTGTCGTTGCACCATAAAATTGCTAGCCCGTGAATGTCCAAACTTATGATTTTCGATCATAAGGATCTTGTTGAAATGAAAGCTTCCACTAATGATTAATCAGCAGCAGCCAGCATTACAAGAAGAGGAAGAGGACAGACGTAAATGAAAAGCGCCAGCAGTACAAGAACAGGAAGAGGACAGACGTAAATAAAAAGTTCGTTCATTTTTGGTGGTGGGTCAACAAGGAAATCATAGGGAGCTTGAAATTCTTGTATTGGATTTGGACGTAAGTAGCGGTGTGATTGTATGTGTTACTGGATTTGGAACTTGGAAGCTTAAACTATATCTATAATTGCTCTATCTGCTCTTGCCCCCGTTCAAAGGGCTATCATTAACAAACAGTCCCATTAGTATAATTGACATTATCAAATATTGATGGGTCTTGTCAATACGTGGCCTTGGTAGATGCGTGGCATTTACATGCATAGATGCTGCATCCCAGTGTCTTTTGCTCATTGCAGCAAAATTTGACCTTCTCGTTCCAAAAACACTACTACAGTACTATGATAACTCTCTTAACCAACTGTGCTCCGCTGCTGAACCTGGTGTACTCGCCTTCCCTCCAGGCTATGCCACAATCCCTTCTAGGGACACCCGTCCCAACACAGAACAAACCCTGTTTCATTTAAACGTGTTTTATGATATCAGCTAATTTGATAGAAATATACATGTCTACTGATATAATCAAGAATTATCATACAACTTGCAACAGACAACTTCAGGAGTAATACTGTGGCAGTTAGTAACATTCTACATTCTGTCAAAATTTGCTCCCTAACTGAGAATGCCTCAACTTTTAAAATTTCCAAGTAATCACCCTCGTTTTTGCCTTTTCATTCTCGCAAGGGCGCCAAGTACTTCACCATCCTTTCCCTTTGCGGCAGTGGCATCATCTCCAGCTTCCTTTTCCATCTCTTCCCTCTTCTTAGCCAATCCTCCAAAGACAGCGGATGGAACATCTTTCTGTGTAATTTCCACTTTTTCATCATCTTCAGAATCGCTTTCTTCTGGCAGTTCAATGTCTTCTTGGTTTGCATTAACCTTTATCACTCCATCAGTCTCTGATTCCACACCAGCACTCACAAAGCCCACCTTTCTGCTGCCATCTTTAGCTGCATTATTGTTGGCCACAGGAGCTAACTGCCTTTCTAGAGCAGCCATTTCATCCTCCGGGACCCCTGCTTGCTTCAGCTTGTCTTTTGCCTCATCCATGCTCAGCCTTTGATCCTTCTGCATCAAATACTCCGGCAGAATAAAGTGCGTCTGCAGCAGCAGAAATGTGAATGAAAAGTTAACTCAACTGTCCAAATTCCACAAAAAGATGCCAAAACAAATATGCAAATCTGATATTTGACAAGACTATATTGAAAGTCTTCTCAAAGTTAAACACACAATCACAACCTAGAGACCATATAGTAATTGTTGTGGCCAACTATTGCAGAAATGACAGGAGAAATGATGGATATCCATGCGTCACATCTATGTACCCTGGCTTTAGCCTAACCACTAGTTCTAATTTTCTCCAGGCTTCATCTGACAGTAGCTGACAGCAACACAAGGTATTAAACATTACTAACTCCACGAATTGTCCAAACCACTAGTTCTAATTTTTCCAGGCTCCATCTGACAATAGCTGACAGCAACACAAGGTATTCTATAGAAAACATTACTAACTCCATAAATGGTTTATTTCGGTGAAGATTTATCATGCATCTAGGTTGGGCTTTTCCACTCCTTGATTTCAAAGGGAAGCATATGAATCATTAAAACACATATTGATTTCTTCACAGCAATAAAACAAATCAAGTTTTGGAAAACAAATAATGGTTACATTGTACCGTAAAATTTAAACATACCTGGCTATAGCTTGCAGAAACACTTCGTTTAATACGCAGCATTTCCCGGAAAGTATCTTCATTTCCATGTTGTACCTCAAATTCATGCCATTCATTCCAAAAATCAGCATCTGATCGTGGATCAGCAAATTGAGAGGCAAATACATATATGCCACGTGCACGATCAATTTCTCCCAAATTCTTTTCCAACTTTGCATACTTCAAACACATTGTTTTGACATCTTTGTCTGGAAGACCGGACTCGATGGCTTGCTCATAGATCTCCCTTGTTTTTGGGACACCAAATATCTCAGCCGCACGGGCAATATAGATTTCATACATCTCCAATTTTTCATTATTTGGGACAGCTTTAGATGCTTGATCATAAACCTTCATTGCTCGCTTAGCCAAGCCAAAATCTTCTTCCAGCTTTGCATATTGAAGATACAGAGGTTTCACCACATCAGCAGGAGCCTGGTAAGTGTAAGAAAATTCCACAAGGTCAGGATCTCCACGCACAAATGCTACTTATAAGAAAAAGGGCATGATTCATGCAGAAAAATAGATAAACATCATAGAATGCAATTTAGCTAAAAAACAGACAAGACACACAATAAATTATATATCATGTCAATGAATTAAATGAATATTGTTGTCCTGATACGTGAACCTTTGGAAGACTGTAAACTTCAACAAAAAAAGACTCCGTAACAAAATACAAGGAAAGAAATTCTGTCACTTAAAACTTCCATGACTCATCAAACTAAAACCTCAAAATTTTTCATTGGAAACATGGGTGTGATATTCACACAGCTACTGTCATTTCTAAGTCCAAAATAAATTCTCAGTCCATCAACAACCTAGACCAAGGACATTGCACAAATTCAAGACAAAATTGTGTATATGCAATCTCCACTGAGACCAGTCTTCATTAAACAAAATATCTCCTAGAGAGTTCTTATAGAATCATATCACAATCAAATTCCAACCAATTTTTTCAATTGCTGAGATGGCCAAATAAAAAAATAAAAACACACACACACACAAAAACAAATGATGCAAGTAGCCTGCAAAACGAAAAACTAAACAACAAATCTATTAAACTTGATGCTTTAAACATTGGATTGCAGTCCCCATCCAACGGGTGAGAGTTGTGCGGTATAAAACATGCATTTGCATGCAGCCTTCAATAGAATTATTCACATAAATCTCAAGAACATGTTTCAAATACACATTCACAACTTATACACAATAAGCATCGTTCTTATGAGCTAAAATTCTCCAAACATAATAACTCCATAAGCAACCCCAAACAGAGCAAAACTTGTAAGCAGACCAGACATTATTGATATCATGTTGTTGTCATTGTTCATACTGTATTTGAGATTTGAGTTAATGAAAGCTATAAAACCTAAGAGCAAAGTGCATACCATTTCAATAGCATGTTCAAACAACTCTCTTGCCCGTTCCAATTTTGTCTTCCCATATCTCTTCACAAACTTTGAAAGATAAGTAACCCAAATGTCTTTTACATGAGGGTACTTGAATATTTTCACTCCCCTTTCATATACCTTGAAGGCATCTTCGAAGTATTTATGTTCCTGCACATGCCAAAACACACGAGGCTTGTCAATTTATACCAATGACGGTAACAATAAATAAAAACATCACAGTAAAATTATAGATTTCCATACTTCAAGAAGCAATGCATAATTGATAATGATTTGTGGTGTGGCTATTCTCAGGTCCAATATCCTCTCATAAACTGCTCGCGTAGACTCCAAGTTCCCAAGGCCTTCTTCCAAATCAACGTAAAAAGTCCAGAGTCGGAGAGACTTATGCACCTTCATCTGGACTGGTTCATTGCCGTCAGCAGCAACTGCAAGTGAATAACATAAATTAAATGTTTGGAGTTGGAGCAAGTTTCTTGATTTAAATTCTCCAAATGGAGCTTATTCAGAAAGTAATTAATTAACGATTTCTTACAATCATCTATAAGTTCTTATAAAAGAGAAAAAAAAAAAAAAAAAAGGAAGACCCTTGTAAGGCTTTCTATCTGAAAGCCAACAAACTGAAATTGGTGAGACATATTATACAGGGCCTGAATGTGTAGTTGTGTACAAAATAGCTAAAGCTCTGAGCTGCTTCAGTTTCAAAAGTAATTCATTTTAAACAAGGCTATACATGTATTCATAAATGTAGATTGCCAGGTTGCATAAATTGAAGTCACATTTCGCATAACAGCTTTATATATCTTCAGATTCACACACAAAAACTATAAGTCCTGGCAAGTTTTTTATAACATGAACTAAGATGATTAGAATTTAGAAAAAGGTATGGCAGCCTTGCAAGTTATTCCTGTATACTAATATTGCAGACAAAAACAGAATTTGGTTAGCCACAAATGTGACAACTAATAAAAAATGTAAAATTCTGTATATGAGGAAAATTCAGAATTACCTCTTCGTTTGACCTCAACTGATGGTTCTGCTGTGGCCCGCCTCAACAGTTCTAGTGCACCATTGAAATTCTTGTGTCTAAGTTCCATTTCAGCCCACTCACACCAAATGCTAGCTAGATTATCCACAGTTTTATAGTTCACTTGCACTGCCTTGTCAAAAATTACTCTTGCATTGACAAGATCATTGTGATTCTCATACAGCTTAGCAAAAGCAACCCACAAAGTGTGGGGCTTTCCCACTGCTTTCATAGGATCCACTGTCCTTACTGCTTCAGTATAAGTTAATATTTGCTTAGTTGGATTACCCTCAAAAAGCTTAACCCTCCTGTGCCATTGTTCCACATTATGTGGGTTTTGCCTCAGAAGTACACTATTAGCCAATTCTGGCCTTCTATCCATGAGATATTCCAATTGGGCCAGCATCAAATCCACGTCGTTATCATCATGCAACCAAAATCCATTAAGTATCTTCTTCTCAAATTTAGAATTCACTTCCAAGCGAACATCTTCTTCCTTCTCATCTCCATTCGCCTCCAGTGCATCCTCTTCCTCATCACTCAAGTCTAAGTTCTCCATCTTATGAGCAACCATGCTCTCTTCAAACTGTGAATATGCATCAAAAATAACACTAAAATCTCTCACCGTAACCACTGTAGTCATACCCTCCTCAAAAATATCCCTCGCCTTCTCAAACAATCCCCTCCTGATGTAATAGTCAGCAAGAGACGTCCACAACCTACCAACCTCATCTGTAAACTTCCTAATCCCTCCTCTAATGATAGCATCCACATTCAATCCAGATACCTCCTTTGCATGTCTAGTGAGCAAATCACACAATTCTAGCCATAATGTATGCTTTGTTTTTCCCTTTATTGAGAAAAACTGATCATCATTCAACACTGAAGCTAACCTCTCAGCTGCCTCTTGCCAAAGATGGGAATTCACCAAAAATTCAATAAAATCCTCAATATGACCAGGGTCATACTTCAAGTACCTCCTATAAACCCTGAGTGACGTCTCTATTGGGATACCCTCTTGGCTAACAAACCTCAAATACAGCTCCCAAATCCTATCATGCTGAGTAACAGGCAGTGCACAGAGTGCTCTATCAAAAGTTTTCCGTGTGCGAGTAATCAATTTCTGGTTTGTCAAAGTTTGCAAGTACATAATCCAAATTCTAGGCATTTTATGCATGGTAACCAAAGCTCTTTCAAATGTATTATTTAGGGTTTCATATTGGGAATGAGTAATGGGTAAGTTTCTAACAATCTCAAGGCGCTCTGTAAGATAAGCATGCCAAAGCTTATAGCTTCCAGGTAAAGCTTTAAGTGCTCTCTCATATATTATGAAACGCTTCTTAAAAGGCGATTCACGGCGGGCTACTAGGTAACGCCACCAGAGCTTGAGACTAAAGGGGTTACGCAAAAGCTCCTCTTCATACACGAGATCATCTTGAGATGGGTAAAGCTCTCTAGGAATCGACATATCGGAGCGAAAGAAAGAAGTTCAAGTCTTTACTAAACCCTTTACCTTAAACCTCCTTAAGATCAAACAACAGAGTACCCAATTGCAAAATTTCTAAGCAAAAAACCTGAGCAACCACAAAACAGCAAGGACCCAATTACACTAAGAAACTTTGAGCAGAGATATAGGAAACACGCCCAAGCAATTACAAAGGAGTAGCGAATTCGATCATTACACTACCTTGTTAGACTAGAGATGGATGGTCCAATGTCTTGTGAACTTGGATTTTGCAATTAGGTTTTATTCTTTGTCAAAGGAGTACGTTCTAGCTAGGCTTCGATTTCGGCGACCATAAGTTCTCACGATCATTTTTGAGTTTCGCTACTGTCAATAGAATGGGTTTGAATTTGGCGTTTAGTGTAAAAGAAAGAAGGGTTTTTGGGAAGAAAAAAAAGATCGTGAATTCTTTAATCTGAGAGAGATTTGAAGATTAAGTTGAAGAAAGGGTTTACGACAAAGCGCGCATGGCAAAGGAAGAAGGAAGGAGGTCGTTTGGGCCAAAGGGCCATTTTGCACCCTAATGTTTTGCCCTAATTGCAGATCGGAACTGAATCTTTTTTTTGAGCCAAATTGGACCTCCAACTTTCATTCAGTAACACAAAATGGACCCCACCGTCACTTCAAAAAAAATTGCCGTTAAAAACGTCCACATGGACAAAGTAGACCCCACAAGAAGCTTACATGGCCAGCCCGTCAGCTCCAGCTTGGCAACGAGATTTAAAGAAATAAAATCACCAAATCAAAGTTCATAATCCCTAAATTATTTTTCCCCCAGTATCCAATTCTCTGAATTCTCTCATTACGAAAGTAAATCATCTTCCCAAAACAATTAAAAAACGACATTGCAAACTGATTTTTGTGGAAATCAAAGAAGAAAATTCTTTGAAAATAATTCTTCTTCTTCTTCTTTAACCAGCAGAGACCTACCAACTCTCTTTTCCTTTGGAAATTACCTGACCGTCGGCATGAATACACGCAGGAGACATAAAATCCGGTTGCCACTACCGACGGATTTATCAAAGCTGAATGCAATAGAGAAAGAAAGAAAAAAAACGTAACCACCAAGTCAAGAACTAAAGAAGCAATCCTCATAAAGCAAATAAAAAAACGTAAAGAAGAGTTGAAATTTTTATTGCTCTGCTCAGGTCAGCAATTGCCCACACACACTCACACTATTATCGTGGCATATAAAGCTTCAATTGAAAATTTTCTTGAATTGGGTCTTTCTTTGATTTGA
Organism: Mallotus japonicus; assembly: GCA_949634005.1. Lineage (NCBI taxonomy): Eukaryota > Viridiplantae > Streptophyta > Magnoliopsida > Malpighiales > Euphorbiaceae > Mallotus > Mallotus japonicus. Next base: position 13,098 of record CATIWK010161279.1, read on the forward strand.
ATTTCGAAACTTGGATCTTTACTTCAAACTTTTCATGTACTTGAAGTTTTAATAAATTTTTAGCATCTTTAAATGTGTTAGAATTAGGAGTTGTGTTAGTTTTTGCACTCATGGGGGTGATTAATTAGTTGTTTTCTGTAGTAATTTGCACTTTCTATATGAATTATGTAATCTCCATAAGCCAAAAAAAAAATATAAATTTGATGAAATGTTTGTTCAGTCAAGAGTTTCTGAAATGTGCAATTCGGGAGCATGGGAAAGGGAAGGTGCTGAAGACAGTTGTGGAGATACAAGACAGACATGACACAGCGAAAGAGATTGAGAAGAGTTTGTTGGAGCTGCATCAAGTGTTTTTGGACATGGCTGTGATGGTAAAGGCTTAAGGAGAGCAATTAGATGATATTGAGCATCATGTTTTGAATGCTAGTCACTATGTTAAGGATGGTGCTAAAGAGCTCAAGATTGCTAAAGGCTATTAAAGGAGTAGTAGGAAGTGGATGTGCATTGGAATTATTCTTTTGTTGTTGATTGTTCTTTTGATTGTTATTCCTATTGCTAGTAGCTTTAGTCACTCTTGAATTGTGGAAGATTGGGTAACTTTGATAAATATATATATCTGTTTTAGCAGCATTGACCTGCAAACTTTTTCTTGCTCGTTTCTGTTAAGCAACATTCATTTAATCCTACGATGCGTTTTATATCCCATAAAGCATTAAATATGGTTACTTTGTCTTGGCATTTTCAGCAGCAAAAGATACTCAATGCACAATTGTAACTTCATTAAATGTTTTGGTTAATGAAATGTTTGGCTTAGTAGAAACATCAATGAGGATAAAATGTTTTCTTCTTCTGTTTTTGCCCATAACGTGTTTGATGAAATGTTTGTTCAATCAAGTGCACACGTTTGCTTTATAAAAAAAAAAGTTGGGGCTATTGTTGTGGATGTTGATGTTGAGGAGGTGGGGAGAGAATGTTGGTGTTTCTTGCTGGGGCTCTGATTCTAGTGGTGTGGGCGTTGGTGTTAGTCAGGGCACTTCCTTCTTCTGCTTTTGCCCACAAGGGGTTTGATAAAATGTTTGATCAATCGAGTGCAGGGCTAAGTGATGACTGTGCATTCTTTTGACATGTCTGCGACAAAATCAACAATAGGTGGGGCCTACTTCATCCACATAGGCAGTGTTTAACGTCTGTTTTGTGCAAATAGACGGTAAGGTCCAATTTGTGTAACGTTTTTCAACTTTTGGTTCCAATTTGGCTAAAAAAAAAATTTCAGTTCCAATGTGCAATTAGGACAAAACATTAGGGTGCAAAATGGCACTTTGGCCAGGTCATTTGTCGATTAAGTTGGAGATTTTTTTTTTTTTTGGTGATTGGATATGGATTTCGACTAGGATTCATCCAGGTACTTTTACTTTGATCCATCCGGGTATTTGTTTGTGAAATTCTGGCCTATTTAGTTTTGGAAAATTTTCTCATTTTTTTCTTTTCCTTGTTTTTCATTTTTTTTATTTTTTAAAATAAAAAATAAAAGAATAGAAAATAATTTTTCATTTTACAATTTTTTATATTCTTATAATTTTATGATGAAAATTATTATAATAATTTTTAAAATATAATAATAATTATTATGATTTATATAATAATATTTAATCTAAAATTTATTTATTTTATAAAAAAAATTTAAATCATACATATCTAATTAATTTTAAATCAAAGTCATGAGACTGTAATGGTAATGGTAGTTGTGAAGGTAGAGGTGGAGGTGGAGGTGGAGGTGGAGGTGGTGGTGGTGGTGGTGGAAGTGGTAATGGAGGTGAAGATGATGGTTGAGAAAGTTGTAGTAAATATTAAAATATTATTGAAAAATTTAGAAAAAATCTTTTATTAGTTTTTTAAAGAATTTTATAATTTGGAAAATTTGAAAAATAATTTTTTAGTTTTCTAATTAGAAAATATAATGACTAAACAACAACTTTTATTTTTCAGTTTTCTTGGAAAAAATTTATGAAACACAGACATTATTTTTCAAAACTAAACAGGTACTCAGTTTTTTTCGTAATCTCGTTTGTCATGTTAATTACAAAAAACTCATTCAATTTTAACTCGATAACATTTTGATTCCTAATTTTTAATAGGATTATTTTCCAAAATATACTTTATACTTATTATTAAAATTAGCATACATCTTTTAACTTAAACTTATTTTTTTCCCCAAATAAAAGACATGCCATTGTATTATTATTAATAATAATTAACTAGTCGTGAATTCAAATGTTGTATGGATACTTTTTAATTATTTTATATTTTATTTTAATACATTATTTATTTATGTGTTGGAAGTACATATTATCTATTTATTTATAATTAAAATTGATTTATTTTATATATACTAAGGAATAATATGATCAATAATTAAAATTGAATGAATAGAAAAAAATGAAAGAAAAAATAATAAATGAAACACCAAAATCAAAACCACCAAAAACCTCCATTTTTATCAAGGAAAAAAATTAAAAAAAAATCAATAATTAAAATTGAAAATACCTAAACAAATATAACAACTTATATTTTGTAAGTTTTTATGAAACTTTTGCTATGAAATTATGCAATAAACATTGAATTTTTAAATAATAAAATAAGTTTTAAAATGCTTTTCATTTGTTGGGTTTTATATAGCTTTTGCTCCTCTCCATTATCATTGCAAATTTATTTACAGCCTGTTCTAGTTATCATTTGCTGGGATGGAAAAGATGGATTTTTAGCCCCAGAGCAATGTGGCACAAGGTTTCTCAGTAGACAAAAAAAAAGTCAGATAAATCTAACTATGAAAATATATATATATAAAAGTTGTAACCCACTCTCTCTGTCCCTGTCCAGTCTTCTCTCTCTCTGTTCTTGCTATTGTTTTCGCCGAACTGGTTGAGGGGGTTTTTTTGGCCATTTTTGGCCAAAAACACCTCCCCATCCTTCTGTTTTCTTACTTTAACTTTTAGATCTAATAATATTTCTCACGTTAGTTTGAAGTTTTATGGAATCATGTTAGTTGTTTTAATAAACTGTCTGTTGAAGGGTTTATACTCCCTTCTTTTGTCCTTGAGATCTGAATGGTGGCCGGATTATGGAGGTTGTTGGAGCGATCTACTCGATCTTCAAGAAGACCTTCAAACAACTACCATTTCTTTGTTGAAGGTTGTAGCCGAGTTTAATCTGTAGATGTTATACGGATCTTGCTCTGTTCTACACGGTAAACAAATTGTTCAAGGAGGTTATGAGCCCTTGATGAAATCCCAACTTCTGCCTTATCCTTTGTTGGATAAGTTGATGGTTTTTCCATCTTTTGTGGTGGTGTTCTTGGATCAGTTGTATGTCTGGTTTCATTTTGTAATCTTCAAATTTATTGTAAGTTCTAGTCCTAGTGACTTGAATGGTTTATGTACATCTCTGTTCTCATCAGATTATGTATTTTCCTTCTTTCATTAGTAATGAAATATTATTTTCTCAAAATATATATATATATAAGGTTGGATATGTGTCAATACCCGGTGCAATCAAAAAAAGGAAGTTTTGGATCCTATCCTTTCCTTATATAATATAGTCTGCCTATATTAAGATGTTCATAGCAGGTGAGGACAGTTTTGCCTTCATATGAACTAATCTATGAAAACTCTATGAAGCTTTAAGCTTGCAAACAAAAAAACAAACAAAATCTGGCAAACTTGGGAATGGATAGATAAGAAATGTTGTCTAAAAATTAGCATAATGATCACTATTACAAAAATTATTTTTAAAATTGTTTGCTAATTTTTACTCAAATATTATTATAATTTTTAAAAATTATAGTAAAAATTACTTAGTATTTTAATATATATTTTTATTAAAATATTAAAATAATTATTTTTGTTAATTTATATATTTTATTTCATTGCTTCTAACAATATATTATATTTCATAATTTTTAATAATATATGACATTATTTAAATATTTTATCAATTTATAATTAATTTGACTTGATTTTCATGAAAATGAAAATTCATTCCAAATTGTAATCACCGATTTCGATTTCAATTCTCTTACTCTTATTTTTTATAAAATAAACCGCCTTTAGAAAGAGACTTTCTCTTTTATATCTTCAATTATTAACAATAAAATATGATATTTTATTGCTATTTATGTGGAATATATAAGTATAAAGGGATGGTGTCAATAAAGTGCAACTCAATTGGTATTGGATTCGATTCCTATATGGAATACACTTGTACTATTTCTTTTCTACATGGATTATGATCTGTGATTTGTATTGATTGTGATATATTTGAATTTACAAGTTAGATGGTTACCATCATAACTTCATAAGCTTTTTTTTTTTTTTTTTTTTAAGACAACATTAATAAGCAGCCAACCAGCAAAATAATAACGAAAATTAGAGAATTAGGTGGACGTGAAGTTACCAAAGTACCCCACTCTCATCTCTATCTTCAAGGCATTTTAAAAAAGGGATTGTTTTGTTTATTTTTATTTATTTGAACAACATTGTTCTTATTTATTTGGTATCTAGTAGTAGAATGTCCATGATTATAATTTCTACTGACAAAGCTAAACTATATTTAGAACTGTGTTGCTTTAATCTAATAGTTAAAATTTTCATAAATATCGTGGAGAATTCGGCATTAAGTTCTTTCATTTTCTAGAATTAACTTGTAAAAAAAAGCTAAACTATGTTTACAAATGTAAAAAAATAATGAAGCAAATTTCACAATATAATAAAACAACTAGATCAATGTGGTATATAACTAAATCGAAGTTGCCTTTATTAGTTTATCACTAAAATAGATTCCTTTCTTAATATATGATGTATAAAAAGAATTTTTTTTTTCTTATTAGTCTTTAAATGGTTGCAAGTATCACATAATTAATAATTGAAATTGCATTTTCCTGCAAAAAAAAAATAAAATAAAATAATTAGTGTTAAAAAATAATAATAATAAAATAATTGAAATTGCATAAATGGGCCTAAGTTGTAAGAGTGTATCCATATTGGGATTGCCCGTCGGTAACGAATAAGAAGAAGCAAGGAAATGATTGGACGAAAGGCGTGCGAGGCTATGAAGTCTAATGTAGCATCATATCACTGTAACAGAACGTAACGGAGTTTTTTTTTAATATGAAAAAATATTTGGTGGTTCTGATCATCCCAACTGCTACACGTAGATGCCGTAAGCAGCAATAATCATATAAGCGAGCCCACACGCAACCCTTTAGCTCTTCTCCTCTTCTCTCTCAAATAATACAATACAATAAACCAACACAAATTTACCATAAAATCTCTCTTTTTCTTTCGCTTTTGCTTTTTCTCTTCTCTCACAGAGCAGAAGGTTGAGCCTTCACGTTATTCAAAGCCGCGTTTTTTCACTTCTGTAAGTACCCTTCCCTTCTCTCTCTCTTTCTCCTTTGTTTTATATAAACCTTTTATCGCCATCTGTTGTTTCCTGTTTTTGAAATATGATATAAATAATAAAAGAAAAGCCTTTTAGAGCTTTTGGGATGTTCTTGTTTTTTGGATTCATCGTGTTTTTAGGATGATCTAGAGGTAGGAATTTGAAAAGGGTTGTTTTTTGTTTTGTGAATTTTGAAGTTTGTTTGATCTTTTGTTCTGAATTTAAGATCTGTTATCGTATCCCTCTTTCGTTCTGAAGGATTCGAAAATAATGGAGAAAGCTTGGTCCTTTTTGTTCGGTTAATGCTTGTTTGTTATCTATCTATTAGTGCTCCCTCGACACCTGTAGTACTGGTTGTATGATTAGTTGAATAAGCATTTTGCTTTGTGGGTATCATTGAAAGTGAAAAATTCAGCCCCGCAGTTGGATTTTGTGTGTTCTTTTTTTCTATTTGGATCGTTTCTGTTTGCTTATTTACTTTGTTAATTGTTGCTTAAGGTAGTTAATTTGGGAGGAATTTTACTTATGATCCCCATGGAAGGTAAATGATCCATATGAGAGGAGGACGAATGCACATCTTGCTTGTAGACTTGACACTGTGTTTGCTGTGCTTTGGATAGGAGCAATTAGCATTTTATGTATATTAATGTTGTCATAATAATGTTTAATCTTCTTTTATTTGATTGTTTTTTCAGCGAAGAAGGCCAGTGCTCTTTGCGCGTGTCCCGTTCTCTTCTCCAATCCTCCACGCATACCATACCTTAGTATATCTAACTCTGAGAGTGGATTTTTTATTTTTTATAAAGCTTTTACATATATCCAATGGAGGTCAAGCTATGGAACGACAAGCGCGAAAGAGAAATGTATGAGAACTTTGCTGAGCTCTATGCCATAATTAAAGCCACAGAGAAGCTTGAAAAGGCCTACATTCGCGATATCATCTCCTCATCTGATTATGAAACTGAGTGCCAGAAACTTATTGCTCATTATAAAACCCTAGCCTCCACACTGAAAGATATAGTTCCTAGTATTGAGCGCTTTGCCGACACGTACAAGATGGATTGTCCAGCTGCTATAAACCGTTTGGTGACCTCTGGGGTGCCTGCCACAGTGGAACATCGGGCTGCTGCAGCTGCCTCAGCAACTACCTCTGCTGCCATTGTGGCAGAGTGCGTGCAGAATTTTATTACAGCTATGGACTCCTTGAAACTAAATATGGTGGCAGTGGATCAGGTGTACCCTCTGCTCTCAGATCTCTCAGCTTCACTTCAGAAATTGAGCATATTGCCACCTGATTTTGAGGGGAAGATAAAAATGAAAGATTGGATTTCTAGGCTGTCGAAGATGGGGGCATCTGATGAGCTGACAGAGCAGCAGGCTCGGCAACTACACTTCGATCTGGAGTCTTCATATAATTCTTTTATGGCAGCTTTGCCGAGTGCTGGTACTTGATTGAAATTGGTAATCTTGTAGATTAATGAGAAAACTCATTTGGTTTGGGTTATGCAATACATGGTTGTGTCTTGTTTGGTGCTGCGACATGGTAGAAACCTCAGCGATGAGTTGTAAGGATTACTAATTTTGTAAGAGCTTGTATACATTTTGGTGATGGCTGAACCATTAAATTGAGATTATTTGTTGTGTTATATTGTGTAAATAATTTGTTCTTCAATTTAGTGCTTGCTCTGACAATTGTTGATTCATCTTATGATTTTTATTGTATGAAAATCGGTCTTTAATTTGAGAGCACACGAGTGAATACTGCCGTGGATGTTATTTTCTTGGAGTGTAGTTTGCAGTTGGTGGATGAAGGAATTCATTATTTTAGCCTAGCTGACAGGCAAAAATTTCATCGAGCCACAATAGTATGCCTATGGCGGCTAATATGATCCTGTGGCAGAGGGCTGGCATCGTTTTTGAAGCAGTTCATGTATTTGTGTATCAGTGGGGGTGTATTTTATTATGTGTATGCATTTAATCGAACTAGAATTATTGCATGACAGCAGAACTTTATAGATTCCGGACATGATGGAACCGAAGTAGGCGGACCGTAATTTTCCTGTGCTCATGTGTGTCATTAAATGCTTGTAAAACTTTCTTTTTTGCCAGACAGCATTTTCAGCAGTTGTGATAAACTGAACTTGGCATGGCTGGAAATTCTCCAACTTTAACTTTAACCAATGCTCAAAAAAAAAAAAAAAAAACTAATTCCTCTGTAATCTTTGTGTTGGCTTTAACAAATTGTTTTCTGGTTGAAATGAGAAGTTGGATTTATGCAGGAAGTTGGGGTTTTATCAAAATTTATTATCTCCTTCATGACATGGATGATCTATTTACAAAGGAATTTTTTTCTGAACTATCTTGACAAATTCTGTTTCTGTTAGTATGCAAGTTTGAAACATTGAAATTGCAATCTTTTCCAAAGTTGCTAAATAATCTAACAAATTTTCACTACAGTGAAATTCAAATGCATAATTCCAGAGTTACAAGAAGAACACCTCACTTCTTGCTTCTGTTCCTCTTCCTACAAGAGCGTCAAAATTTGTGGTACTAGAGGCAGTAATAGCAAAAGAAGCACTACGACACCACCATAAATGGCAATGCACGCCCACTTCCTAGAACTTTTCTGATATTCCCTAGCCTCCTGAAGGTTATCAGTCCCTCGCCGGACGAAGGAGCTAGCGTGTGCCACGTGACTCTCAATGTCATTCAGCTGATGACCCTGAGCTTCCACAAGAGCAGCCATGTCCAAGAAAACCTGGTGGAGCTCAATCAAGTTCTTCTCTATCTCCTTCACTGCATCATGTCTTTCTTGAATTTCTGATATTGTATCAAGAATCTGACCTCTCCCTTGATCCTGAATTGCTTTCTGCAGGAAACTTTCACCTTCTCCACTTGATATCAAATTCTCAATTGTTTCTTCACTTGCCTTCTCTCCTGTAATTGTGAAGTACCTGCGTTCCACAGTTTCTTTATATTCAGCTGTCATTTTAGCTCTAAGGCTCTGAAAAGCATCCATAAGATCCTTCAGCTTTTTCCCCAAACCGCTAACAACAGATGTCCTGGTTCGATCGGCAGATGATCCTGGACCACAACCTGGAAGAGTTCTTGCAGTTGCATTCGAACGTTCTAAAGCTTCAAGCTTCCCCTTGACGATTTTGGCTCGTTTCAGGACTTGTTCAACATCAGAGTCCATTCGAGCACGGAGACTTTTCACAGTCTTTGCATTATGCACAATCTTGCTTTCTTCATTAGCTTCTTGCAAACTCTTGTGCAGATTCTCAATAATTTTCATGTCATCCTTAACATTCTCAACATCTTCAAAGAATTTACCAAGATTCATTGTCTCCTTACCAGCCTCTACATCGTCAAGATATGCTTGCTGCTTAAGGTCAGTATATTTTTTAAACGAACTTGAAAATAAATCATTCATCTTGATAAAAGCTTGCTTTTTTTTCTTCTTCTGCAAATGTATGTACTAGTTTAATGTGAATAAGATTAGTGGAAAAGGTTGATGCTGCTATATATTTATAAGACTTGCCCAAATAGAGACCGTGGCTTTTGTTCAAACATGTGTTAAGAAGTATTAATTATCATCTTCCTCTTCATTACCTGATGCCTAATGAGGAGGAAGAGAAGAGAACAGGTGACGATACCAGAAGAACTATCACCAAGAAAATGAATGTAAGTAAAAAAGCTTAGCAAATGAAAATAGGATGTGGGGGGTAAGTAAGATTGATTATTTTTGGTTTGTAGGTGACAAAGGTACGAGAGGCTTGAAGTTGTTTTGATATTAGGACCAGCCAAGCCTAACTGAAAGTTTGTTTAGAACCATTGCAAAGTACGGCTAACCATTTTCAGAGTTGATTTCGGTTGACTTGGTCTTCCTTTGCTTTCCTCTCAACTACAATGCCACAAATAGGGATTGATGAATTGATTGATTGATACCATTTCCCAAGATTAACGTTCTGAAGCAAAAAAAAAAAAAAAATGTGAGCCACTTGTCTTTTTATCTAGCTAGCTATGTAAATTTGGTACTCCTATGCTATAATTGGAAAGCATGCGCTTAACATTTAGAAAAACACTAAGGACTTGAAAATGTAGCTCATATGTACATTAAACTGTGATATATATCGATATATATTCATTAGTTGAATATGTATTAATCATTTAATATTAAAATATAAAATTTGAGATGTCGTATACATTCACAAAGATTTTCTTAAAACAAGAAAAGGCAAATAATAATGTAGTTTAAATTTATATAGATTGAATAGAAACAGATAAAAATAAACCATGAAGAGTTTGAAATGTTAAAAATAGGACCTCATAAAAAAGTTGGTTCCATTAGATGCTGTCAACTGTTAGTTTTACGAAGTAAAAATTTATTACGAAAAGCTAGTTATAGGGAAAAGGTTCATTTTTGCCCCTAACGTTTTGCCCGAAGCTCTTATAAGTTCCCATCATTTTTTTTGGCTCAATTACATATGATTTGTACAAAATTCATCTTTCCAGGCCCCTCTCTTAACGGGGACTCTATTCAAATTAAACATCTGTTATAAAAATGACCAAGTGGCATCCATGCTTTAACAGTAAACTCCACGTCAAAATTTAAGAGGGAAGTTTAGCGCCATTGGAAAAGATCGTGCATTTATGAGGCCAACCACCTTTATCTGAGAAAAACAATCCCCTAAATTCCCCTGTTTCTAACCCTAAGCTCGCGAATTGTAAATGTACAGAAGTAAGCACCAATTCAATCAATCTAGTAGTGATTACTAATTACAGGTTACTAACCAAACTTGCAGAAAGCAGAGGATTATGAACCAAGGTCACCACCACCACCATCACCATAAGCTCCATATGTAAACGAAACACCTTCAATGTGCAAACACAAGAACAACAAGTGGTCACCAAGAGCATTGCCATCACTTGGTACCACAAGCAACCGCCAAGTTTCAGAGTCGGCAAAATCGGCCCGAGTTCAAGTCCATTTAGACGAACAAACAGGGTATTTACACATGGTGGATCCAACCACCCCTGAACCTGAAGCCAATGACAAGCTCCAACAGGCCTGGATGAAGCTTCGCCGCTCAAAACCAATCCAAACTTAAAAGATTTACCACCCAAATTGTACCAAAAAAAAAAATGTAATTCATTTTTCTTCAATTGGCGATTAAATTTGATTAATTCTTTTTCTTGTACACAACACTCTCTGTTAGTAAAAGCTTGGGTAATACTTGGAATTACATGGTGAGTGAAGAAACGAAAACAAGCAGTAATAGGCTGCAGGTAGCCAGAGACAGCGGAGAAAATGTTTACTAGTAGAACCCAGCGATGAAGACATAGGCTGCAGGTAAGCCCAAGCTGCTCGCTTTATGAGACGATTACATATAGAGATTTCATACGTGGAGCCACATGTAGCGGTAGCGACGGTGGTGGGTGAGTTGACGCTGGAAGAAGGGATGATATCTTTAAGAGAAGTATATGATAAGGAGGATTTGTAAGAAGCGAGCTCGAAAGAAATGACGTCGTTGCAGTTGTTGATGTTGCTGTTGTTGTTGTCGTTGCCAGGGCTGCAATTAAGAGGCGAGAGGCTGGAGGTGTGGAAGGGAGGTTCAAATGGGAGAGTGAGTTTAGTTGGTGCGAACGAATGTCGCGATGGCATTTCGGCTGCTAAGAGGTGGCAGATTATCCATGCGAGAGAGATAGAGAGAGTAAAGAAGGGGAATTTTGGAATTCAAAGGGGAGGAATTTCTTTAGGGTCTCCCTGTTTCCCTAATTATTTTAAGAAGAAGAAGAAGAAGCATAAGAATAAGAAGAAGAAGAAGAAGAAGAAGATGTTTAACGCAGAAGAAGAAGAAGCCGTTATCTATCAATTCTTGTGGGACTTGTTTTCCATGTCATTTTCAACTTAACAGAGACTTGACTCCTTGTTAAGTCCCCGTTAAGAGAGGGGCCTGGAAAGATGAATTTTGTACAAATCATGTGTAATTGAGCCAAAACAAACGATGGGGGCTTATAAGAGCTTCGAGCAAAACGTTAGGGGCAAAAATGAACCTTTTCCCTATATTAAAACTGACAATTCTTGTCATGCTTCCACCTGTTGACGGGCAATCAACAGATGACATAAGATTTACCTGAAAACAATTCCTCATTTTACCAAGTGAAAAAAACTGGCAAGCTTAGTTACATTGTCCGAGATCCTGAACGAGAGTAGTGGTGAGCTCCTAAAAATCAACTACATAGCTTCAACCTACCACCCACTTGAATAAGTAATCGTGTCATTCAGGATCTAAGGTCTAAACTAGTCAGCATCCGCTTCAGTTACAGTAGAGAATAGCACATCATAGTATATGAATCAGCAAAATTATTGGTTTCTCAACCATGTCATTGCCTACTTCCTACCTCTAGTTTATGTACAGACCAAAGAAGCACTGTGACGTTGTGGAAATGTACAAACAGAAGTACCCTCATATTGAGCGTCCACAGTCCTCCATGGATGATCAATATATAGCATCGACTAGAAAGAAGCATGTTTTATCCTGTTGCTGGAGAGGATGCAGACGCTTTTGTGGATAAAGTTGCAGGAAGATCATTATCAGAATCCTGATGGCTGCTGCCAAGTGTGATACCATTACCAATTTTTTCAGTCATTGCATGACCAGCCAGTGTTTGCTTACCTCCTGAAACAGTGTCACCATCAGAGCTCAAAAGTTTCTGCTGCCTGAGATACCTCTCAGTGGCGTCCTGGATCATCTTCATCATGCTTCCAGAATCAGAACCAGGTGATAACTCTTCCTCCCGCTCTGGCTGGATATTAAGGTCAATTTGACCTTTAAAAGGTGAAGTGGAAGATTTTGTTCTATTGGGATCATCATCGGAACCTTCACTGACCACCTTTTTCTTGTTCGGGCTGCTACTCCCAGTGTTACTAGATGGTGAGGGGTCATCATCCAACAATTTTTCAGGTAGAGGCTGCTGCTGTTTTTTCCTTGTACTTTCTGCTTCTTTCTCCGATTGCTTCTTCTCACGCTTCATCATTAAGGTTTTGAAACGGCGCTTCACTGTTTGGCAGACATTACATGTGCATGTCTGCTTGTGTTTGGGGCCCTTCCCACTCGGTGGCTGAATGCACACAATACAAGAGCAACCAGGTCTATGTCGAGGGTGCTTTGTGGTGGCCTGTGATGAAGTTGGGAGTGCCTCATTCTCTCCTAAAATAGCAAGGTTAGCAAGAGTGTCCAGCCCCTCTAACGCTTCCACATTCTCCATATCCTGTTTAGCAGCCTTCATTTTCTTGGAGGCAGCTACGGATTCACAATCATAATACCAATTGCAAATTGGGAAGTTGCAGGAAACAAGAAAACCACCATTTAAACAAGAGACCAGTTTGAAACCATCGACAAGCATGTATCAAGATTAGTAAAAAGTGTAGAATGTAAAAAAAAAAAAAATGATTGTGGTACTTGGCATCAAGGCTGATTTACCAAGTAAGAATGGTGAAACATGGAGGAAAAGACAATTTTGCAAATTTGTTCCGAGTAATTTATACCTAAATTACAAGATGGTAGTAGATCTTCAATCCGTTCTGTTGTCAGTTCTTGAACTGCTGAACACAACGACCTACGGACACAAGAATATAAAAATCTTAATGCAGTAATCAGAGGCTGCAATTTATGAGTAGCCAGATAATGTCAGTGTGCAAAAAAAAAGTATGCATAAATGACCTAGTTGGTTATCCATTATTTTATCATGCACCATGATAAATGCATACAATGAGCAAACAAAGAACAACCAATAGAAAGTGCCCATTAACCTCCCCAAGTCAATGCAACAAAGTCCAATAATCCTTTAGAAACTTTAACACTCAAATCAGTGGCAGCAGTCCAATAACATAATTTATCCAAGAGAAGTTAATAGCAGTTCACAAACGTTCTGGAGAAATCAGAATAGGAGAGCATTCATATTGGAAACCTTGTCCTCAGTTTGAATTGTACACTCAACAATTTAGCCCCCGAATGAATGTTTGCATCTTGTAAACAGATGAAAAATTAAATGGTTTTTCACCATGCCATCACTCAAAACTTCAGAGCTAAGTCCATCCAAAAGTCCCCCCAAAGCATAGAATGTATAATACGTAGAGGAACTTGCATCGAAAAGAGCAAGTTGATATACCTTTCTGGATCCCAAGAATTGCCACTACATGTCCACTTGGAAGGAAGATCAGCACTGGCAGGCAATTTTCGCCATTTAGAACAATCTTCACATTGAACCCATTGAACCTTTTGACTGACAAAAGAAACAGAATATTAGAATTTTCTTGGCTCGGGCCTCAAAGGGACAAAAGAAAGACAAATCTACAAGAAGAAAAATTGTGGTCATACTAATGAAAAATAATTTACTTTTTAAGTTTTATAATTGACAGAGGATAATATATACATGACGCAGATACCAGCAGACAAGGACGTAGAGGGTAGAGGGCAAAGGGCAAAGGTATGATACTAAGATTAAAACATTCCCATTTATCAACAGTTAGGACAATAATCCACAACTATGATCAACTCATTACCAAACACACAAAAGCTCCTAAAAAATGGAAAAATAACATATTCTCCAGCAATAACACACCCAATGAAGACAAGAACCTTCAAGAGGTAAAGTGCTAAAGAAACTTACCCTGAATTATCAGTAGCAAATATTGTTGGCTTTCCAAGAATCGGTGCATCCTGTCACAGCACGTATGTGAGTAAAAATAAACAGAAGCTCCACAAGGTTGAAAATGCAAACTATTCATCTTAAGGTAGGTTCAACTAATCCTCTGGCAAACAAAAGTGTTCTTCAATGCTAAAGGAAAATCCATGCAGGTGTTCACCCCAAAGTAGGCCATGTTACCATCATTCCAACCAGGTCAATATCAACCCCCTAGTCCCTACGTTAAATGTATGTAAGGAACCATGGCATATATGTTTGGAATAGATTCCATTTTGTGAGAGTCGAAAAAGCACTATCCAATCGCCAATTTCTTGTTCTATCAAGACAAAGGGGGTTGGTATTGCTCCTTTTTTTATTTATATATATATAATTATATATATATGATATGTTTAATATGTTTACTTTACATAAACATAAAAAATAAAAAATTTATTGAAAGATTAAAGAAAAAAATGAATCTCTTGGATCGTATATCAAGGTCCAATCTCCGGGAAAAGAGAAGGTTCCATAGGAACAATTATTTATTTCATGGTATCCCGTCTCTCTTTTTTCTTTGTATGGATCGGGATTAACAACTCTCCCGTTTTCATCCATTAAATAATATTTAAGTACTCGAAAATTCTGTTTCAAATTGTCAAATGTAACATTTTGCAGCCCCAGATTACAACTTACACCTTCGGTCACCCGGCAGGGCCAGGACAACCAAAATTCGAGTGGTCCTTACTACCATCAGATCTTTGGGTTCATTTCAGTGAGCTATATATCATGCTACATAAACAAAGTGCAATACATTTTACTGGTGCTACTATAAAATGGCGAATGGACAAAGAAATAAACCAACAGAATGACAGTCATAAAAATCAAGTAATCTGGCTCTATTGCTGTAAACATAGGCACAAACGAAGGCAGGTAAAAAATAAAAAAAACTAGCATCAGAAAAGAGGAAATAATCAAAACCTCATATTCCTCAAACTCAAATCCTTCAATCACAACAACACTAGGAATGTGGTCAGGAGGGGGACGGAGCAACCCTTGTGCTTCTTCCCATGTCAGCTTCAGTTCTATCATGTCTTCATTTTCAATTCTCAGCCGCTTGCTCTTTGAGCCCAGTGTGCTGCTCTTTCTTTTTTTGATTGAGGATTTTGCTTCAAGAACTTCTTTTGCTATGTAGCCTGATTTGTCAACTTTAGACCAAGGACTGGGATCAGCCAATTCAGCCTGTTTGGTTGATGGAAACAAGGTTATGGCAAGTTCATATTTCAAATGATATACGGTTCAAGCAACTTCAGCATAACAATTTTTGTAGTACTAACATCTCCATTTGTAGAAACACCATTACCAGTCTTGCTTGTATCATTGTCCTGTAAATGGAAACACATAAGGTAGAGTTAATTTACTGGCTTAACATCAAATTATGAGGAATGAAATCAAAGTTAAACTGGGTGCAAAATCATCAGCAAATGAAGTTACACCCATTATAAAACCATCGAAGAGGGTAAGATATAGGTCAAGATTTCAAGTAGTGCAATTTTCCATTCCCCATATTAAAATCATTTCCAATTCTCCTTGCCCTCCACATGCAAAAATAGACAGCCTAAAAATGCACTTAGCAATTAATTTTACAAAGTCATACCTGATCAGGTGACGGAACATTTGATGTCTTTCTGAATCCCATAACCAACTTTCCTTCTGGCTCTAGTCGACTAAATGTTACTGAGGAAACAGAGTCGAATTTCAGTTACAATACCAGGAACTCAAACCATGATGCTGTAAAGTATAAAAAGGTTGGCACCGCATTACAAAATGAATTCAAACTTCAAAGATGGAGGCATGAAACAAGTAAAATTGAAACATCAAATAAGAGCCAGATCATTGAAAAAATCACATGAAAAGTGATCAACCACATCCAGAAAAACCTCAAAATCAGATATATCATACAAGCAAGAAAGTTTTATTCCAAAAAAAATCAAAGTCTAGAACTTATGCTTCTTTCCACATTTGGTGGTTACCTATATCGCCTGCTTGCAATCGCATATTTTGTATGCATGGAGTTACCCCCTCCAGAACATACATTCTGCTATTATTGTTGGGCCAGAAGCGAAACTGAAATATCCACTCTCTGCCTTTAGAATCCTGGACCTTAAGAGGCAGCCCTTCAGGATGTGCAATTGGTGGAAAATAAGCCTGTTACAAATTATTTGCACTGAGGTATTTTAAGAAAGAAATGATGACAAAACCATAAGGAGAGAAAGACACAATTTACAAAATGTATACCACATGAAATTATGTGATCAGTATCCAAGTTATTCCAGTAACCTGATAACTCTCCTCCAGATGGGTGGTTTCACGAGTCAAACCACAGCTATAAACTCAAGCATATACTTAAACAAAACAAGATATATTCATCCTTCTTTACATAATGTTCACAGAAAGAAGCCACAACGAAGATAACAAAAGAGGTAATGGCATGACTCATGGTCATTTTAGTGATTACTTTTCGTTAACATTAATTCTCCTTTCTACTTATATTCATGTCCAAATCTCTTCAACAGTACATACAGAATAAACTACTAACCAACAGTTCTAGGAACAAAATCAAAAGCACATTGGCATGCCATGCCTAAACGGACTTGCAACTATATCTGTCTCATAAATCTTCACTTCAAATGAAAAGAATCAGAATGAAAATTCTTGATAAAGTGTAAGGTCAAAATAAGCACAAGGACTAACCTCCGCACATTTTTTTGGCAGCACTAGGCGCCCAATTCGCCCGGCATCACTAGCACTCAACATTTTCTCAAACAAAGGGGTGATTACCGAATTTGAACTTTGGAATGGTTAAGGGAAAAGGAAAGAGAAAGCTGAAAAACAACAGAGGTTAGCCAATCTCATAGAATCTAACGCCTCTTCATATGTCAAAAAGAATAAATTTTAAGGGAAGCCAGTTTTCATAAACATAATTTGTCTTGAATAATAAATCTTTGAATCAAAGGATACTTTCCGGAGATCTGCTGTAGCTCTTCATCAGTAAACCTTGGCCAATACCGAGGAAGTAATTGGCTTCTAGCACGGGCATCTACACGAGGCCTTCCATTACGTATGTTAGTATCAGCTGCTGAGTCAACTCCATTATGCAAATTTCCGTGGTACTGCTTTGCAAGTGGTGGAGCAGGTTGCCGTATAGGAGTTCCCGACACCCCACTATTTGGTTCATTCAGAGATGCAAAAGGTATACACATTCTTTGTGGAGCAGATGGATCCTCCCTTAAAGAAGAAGGCTGGTGCGATACACTTAAGCATGAACCAGGTTTCCCCTCACTACTGGCTCCTGCAACAAAATGGCACAACAGGTTAGCAAAAAATTTGTTGCTTCCAGCACTTTGTTTTTATATATCACAGCAACAGGATCCCAAACAATCATGGATTGCTTTCCCTGAAGTAGCATAAGAATTGCAGGTAAAGGATTCATACCTGAACTCCCATTCTCAAGAATATCCCGTGTACCAAGCTTCAAACTCCCATTTATTAGATCGTCCAGTCTCCCTTTCTCCAAAGAAGCACCAGATGATCTTTCACTAGCACCAATTCGGTCAATTTCATATAGTGTCCTTGGATGCACTTCAGAGTGAGATATAGAGGAATTGAACAAACTAGGAGCTTGCCGCCATGGCACTGGACCTGATCCAGCTAATTGACTCCAATTTTTGACAGAAAGGTCTTTGAATCTCTCAGATAAAGGTGTATTGTAAAATAAAGGAGGTGGCCATGGGGTACTTGATGGCTGGCATAAAAGGTATAAAGCAAAGACCCAGTTCAATTCAATGGTTATAAATAGAGCAGAAAGACCAAATGGAATAAGATTTATCCAAATTACAGAATTATATAAGAAAAACATAAACAGACATCAAGAATGCAGAAGAGTGTAGTTCAATTGGAAGGATTAGAAGGAACCTTTACCAAAACAACATTTTTTCTTGCACATGCCATGCACTCAATCCCTCCAGCATCCAATAGCATAAATGCATGAATTGAAACAATGCATCCACAATGAACTCGCTGCAGCAGAAAATAAACAGTGAGATGATTTACAATAATAGCAGAATAAGTGTGAAAAACTTAAACCATATAATTTAGCACCAGAAAGCACCTAAATCAGGCAGACTAATCTGCTCACCTTCCCACAAGATTCACAACATCTCCAACCGGTGGCATTCAAGTGGAATGTCTCACAGTATCTCCCCTCCTCAAATGTAGAACTAAATCACAAAGCCGTGCAAAATTTTAAGTTAACTGAAGGAAAGATGACATCAAATCTTCAAAATACAACACCATGATGGAAAAAGCAAATAAACCAAAAATAGAAGGCAAGACAAGCAGAGGGTATTTTAACTCATCCAAATTACAAAAAATGCCTCCACCTCAACTGCCAAAAGAAATTAAACATATAATGATAAAGGCAATAAATAATTACCATAACACAGAGACCAATAGCATAACTGACGATGGAAAACATGTAAAAATTATTATCAGAAATACACAAGAATTATCCCAGATGAAAATTTTCCTCCCATTCTAAAGAAGTGGCTGCAACAAACAGCATAAACTTTAACATCACCTTTCACTCTATATGACTTGTTTCCCATTTCTGAGCATGACTGAAGTCCCAAGCAAGTCACCAGCATTTATACGCATGCTCTCAATTAGTTAAAGGGAATAAAGATAATCATTAAGAAATACATTATGAACCGAACTCTCCACTAAAATGAACCTTCAACTGAAACAAAAAAAACTATCTGCGCACAATATCAGAGACCATTGCATGATCACCATTGATATCTATATCAACTCCTTTTGGTCCAACGTTTCAAAAGCTCCATTTTAATTGGCAACTAATTATTCTCAAAACACGCAACAAGTACAACATCATCAGCACCCAGAAGCATTAACTAAACTTAGTAGGCTATATAATATGTTCATCATCAGACCAAAAGAAAAAGGGGGAAAAGAAAAAAAGTGAGCAGAGATCCAAACTTTGACATTAGTTGAAACACGTTGCAGAAAGAAAGGTAAAGGGCATCCATTTTTTTTAGAGAAAAAAAAAAAGCCAAAATTTCCGAAATTAACCTCCAACA
The DNA here is from genome assembly GCA_949634005.1 of Mallotus japonicus. Classification (NCBI taxonomy): domain Eukaryota; kingdom Viridiplantae; phylum Streptophyta; class Magnoliopsida; order Malpighiales; family Euphorbiaceae; genus Mallotus; species Mallotus japonicus. The sequence goes on from CATIWK010161279.1 coordinate 32,378, forward strand.
AACCCCCAATTTCAAGCTATGGAATTGGAACTATAACAACTTCCTAATTAAGCAAAATAACGAAATAAAAACCTTCAAAAACACCACTGCAGATATCCTTAAACCTAAGAACTGACACCAAATTATGATTTTTACCATTGACAGAAAATGATAATAAATAAGAGTAGGAGAGCAGCGAGTCAACAATAAATAAATGAATAAATAAAAAAATAAGAAAAGAAACTCACGCGCATCGATCACAAAGCTCAGCAAAATCTCCAGAACGGAGACGCCAGCCTTTCCTGATTTTGAAGTCCGTACAATCGGGATTGAAGCATTTCTTCGCCGGTGAAGAAACCGAAGAGGTGGGAGCAGCGGTAGCCATCGCCAATCAAACTCGCACACTTCTTCTTCTTCTTCACTCTTTTATGCAAAATATTTTATATAAAAAATAATAATACTAATATTAGAGAAGAAGAGGAAGCAGAAGCAGCAGCAGCAGCAGAGCCAAAAGCATAACTCGCTCAAAACATATAAAAAAATAAAAAACAAAAAGCACACAAAAATGGTGGTTGCGGCCTGATCTGTGCAATCATGCGTGCGAGTGCGTAAGGGTTTTTGGAGAGGAGAGAGAGATGAGAAATTGGGTATTCAACTGTGAATAAATTAATATATGCAGTATATATATAGAAATGTGTCCCTATTAATATATATACACACGCATACATATATATATATTGGCGCGTGTTATGCGTGCACTGTATTGTGCGCGTGTTTTTATATATGTATATATGTATAATGCAAATGCAATATAAGGCTTTAAAAACACGTCGAGTCGCGGCCTTATTTTTGGCGTTTTATCAAAAAAAATTTTGTTCCTCACCAAAAAAAAAAATTTCGTTGTTGGTCAATTTGGATAGGATTTTCGTAAATTCTTAGAATTAATGTTGTACATTGGCTAACACGGAGCGTTGGTTGAGAGGCTTATTGGTTCGATTTTGACCGAACTATAATAATTATAAATTTTTTTTAATAATTAACTTAATATAAATATATATATCAAAATTTATCTCAAATTTTTTAGAGCTGAACTGTCATTTATTTAAAAATAAATTACATTAATCTTCCTGAGGTTATGTCTAATTTACATTTTAAAATCTCTTATTTCAAAATCGAATATTAACTTCCTTATAATTTCAAAATCGAACACTTAATGATTTTTGTTGACTTTTTTACAAAAAATGACCATTATACCCTAATATTCTCTAATCTTTTTTTTTTTTGGAAAATTATATCATCTCTAATCTTATTACATCAAATCCCTAGCATTTACCTTTCTCCAATTTTTTATATTTTTTTAAAAATTTAAAAAAGTTATAATTTTATTTATACATCTAAAAATTATTAATTATTAATTCTTTTTAATTTTTGTAGATCTAAAAATTTTTTTATTTTTAATTTTTAATTTTTAAAATAATTTTTTTTATATAGAAAATTTTTAATTCTTTTTATTAAATGTATATGGATTGATTGCAAAATTTTTAGATCTACAAAAATTATTTTTAACTGTTTTTAAAATTTTTAAGAAATATTAATAAATGATTTTTATAAACTAAAAAATTTTAAAAAATTATAAATGTATATTTTAAAAGTAATTTCATCAATTCTTATTGTTGCTCAAACATAAACTTTGGGTAAATGCTAGGGATTATATGTAATGGGGTTAGAGAAGACATATGTTAAAATAAGAGTATAATGGTCATTTTTTGCAAAAAAAGTCAACAAAAGTCCTTAAGTGTTCGATTTTGAAACTATAGGAGGTTAATATTTGATTTTGAAACTATAGGAGGTTAATATTCGATTTTGAAACAGGAGGTTTTGAAATGTAAATTAGCTCTAACCTCAGGGAGTTTAATGTAATTTTCTCTTTATTTAATTAATATAAAACTTATCGGGCAAGAAGATCAATTAAAATTTTATCTATACTATCAATCAATGAAATATTTAAATAAAATCATCCAAAAGATTGATAAACGAATTAATAAAATTTATGCTATTTATACATAATTATCAATAAAACTAAAATAATAATCTATTTTTTTGAAAAGAAAATAATAATAATAATAAAATATTATAATGTGAAAAAAAAAACTCATATAATAAAACCTAAATATTTTTTTATAGATTATATATGCTTGAAATTTTATAATTACGTACTTAGTAATGATTATAGTAAAGCAAAGTTTTTACATAATAGATGTTTAATTTTAATTGAATAATTTTTTTTTTTTTGAGTTTAATTGAAAAATAAAAAGTACAAATTTGGATTTTTCATTCAAATTTGTAGATGAAAATTATTATTTTATTTACAAGTATGTCATATAATATAGAAATATTGATTAATTATATAATAAAAGTTTCTTTTTTTAAGAATGAGAATTATACCATTTATGTCCAATAAAATATTATTAAGATCATTAATTTTATTGAAAAGCCTATAGATTTTTGTTTTTTGAGCTTTTAATAAATTAATAAATAAATGAATTTATTTGCAATTTAGGTTAGTCTGACTTGTGCTTGATTCGAAATTATAAAAAAAATTTATCTGACATTTCAACAGCTAATAGCTATATAAATTGTAATTACTATAAAGTTCATGTTGAGTAAGTTCTGTAAAAAGTAAATTCCTTTAACATCTATTTTTATATATAAAATTTAAAATTTAAACTTTTTATTAAAAGATATAAATATATATAATGTAAAATTTTTATTTTTATTTATTTAATATTATATTTTAACTTAAAAATAGGCATGTTATATATTTAAGGTATTTTATATTTAATTAATGAAAATGCAATAAAAATATTAAATGTGAAAAAATTTTATAATTATTTTTATTTTATTTTATTTTAATTACTATCAGATGATAATATATCTTATTATTTAATGATAGTTATAATAAAATATTGTAAAAATTAAAGTAATCATAAAATACATGTTTTTTTTTTATATAATAAAATACATGTTAAATGTGATAAAATAAAAGAAAATTTTTTAGATAAAATAGGCCACGTGGCGAGCACTGAGTACGCATATGGGAACAGGGGTATATTTGGTAGGGAAGAGGCATGTGATGAATGATGGATCTCATCATGCATGGACTGGCCCGGGAGCCGCGAGAGTCATGCAATCACGTAACGCATTAGTTGGGTTCACACGCGCCTCGACATTTAATCCCAACTACCAGTAACTATAGACTTCTGTGGCAAGTCTCTCTTTTGTTTCCATGTTTTGGATGGATGGATGGTAATCAATTTAGCAGGCTCTATCATGACTTTAGCCTGCATGATTCATACGTATTCATGGATGGAATTAATTCCTTAAAACATTTATTTCTTTCCTGTCGACAAAATACCGTATTTTCGTTTATAATATATATATATATACATAATTGTGTTAAATTAATTACTAATAAAATTTTTATTATTTTTTAAATTTTATTTAAATTAAATTAAATTAATTTTTTATTAACTCTAAAAGAATTACTATTGTCATTAATTGAACTCATGATCTTATCATTTGACTATATAAACTTTAAATAAATTAAATTAGTTAAAATTTAATAGATTTTAGATCGGTATTCTTCATCTCTATAAATTTTAAGAAAATTTTATTTATTTTGCATGTGTTTGTATTTTATTACTATTACATTTATAATATCTTTCAAATATTATAAATATAACTAATAAAAATATAATATATATATATATATGTATATGTAACAAATTCCAAAAATAGTCACATCATGTTACATTTATTAGGGTAAAGGTGCATTTTTGCCCCTCATGTTTTGCCCACGGAGCAAATATGCCCACTTTCTTATTTTTGGCACAAATAAATTAGGGTTATACTAAAAATGAGTATTTAAGCCCCTCAATTTGAGGTGGCATAAACAGCAGTGTGAGTCGTTAAACTAATTTTAACGGTGGACCCACTAACTTAGCCATTTTGCTGCTTTCCTCTAGCTGACATGGCATAAATATTTCTGTTGTCTCCTCCATCTATACCCACTTCTTCTTCGCCTCTGCCGTGCATTATCAACAGTGCATCAGAACAATATGCCAAGCTTGCAGCAAACTTCTGTGTTCTCTTTATCTGGGGTTACTACATCATAGCAAAACATAATGAATTCACTGCAGCCGGCTTCCAATTTAGATTCAAGTCAAGGAACTGCCATGAGCTCTTTGCAGCAGGCGGCTATGAGTTCTCAACTACAGAATCCTGTTTTGACAAGATTCATACAAATGAGCTGCAAGCGCAAGAGCATTTGCAACAGTATTGGCTTGCCTATAAACAAAACTAACAGAGTCAACAAGACAAGATTGAGCCATATTTCGACAAGAGAATAAGAAAATATCAAACTCAGATAAGTCAGAAATGAAGCTATTGAAAGCATCTATAACCAGCTTAGAATCCAACACCTTAACTGTACCAAAATCACGAAGCCAACTCAACGCTCACAATGACTTCATCCACCATACCATCACAAACACTTATAATGATTTCGACAAACACTTACAATGATTTCATCCACCACACCATCACCACCACCCACAACCCATCAACACCACCATTACCACCTGAAAATCACCACCACCATACAACACCACCATTCTCGTCAATAACATTACTACCCTTATCTAAACACAAATTCATTTGCAAAACAAAAAAATAAAAATAAAGCAATTAGAAGAAGAAGCAACATATACCGCATGGAGAGAGAGAGATTGAAGAATTGAAGGGGAAGAAGAAGAAGTAGAAGGAGCTTGTTGGTAATAATCGCGTCCTCCTCCTTGTAATACTCGCTCCACCATTTCATCATCCATTATTAATTTGTCGCTTCTCCAACAACTTAACCTTTTTATAAACCAAACTAGCAAAAATCATGGCCTTGGATTAGCTGGCAATCTCCACATAATGGGTGGTCAAAACTCAACACGAATGGAGCCATGTCCATGGTGGACTGCAGTGCCAATGCTGGAGCCATGTTTGTGGAGTTCTCGCTTCAAAAGCCTGGGGCGTGATATATGTCCTGCATTTAGCCTGGGAGCTGGGAATAAAAAGATCTGCAGAAAATTAATAACTTAATGATTCAAGCAACTAATGCAGGCATTTTTATTTGTCATGCCATTGTCGTGATCATGTCTCTGATGCCACCAGATAAAGAGAAAGAATTGGGGCCTAAAGTTCATGCGTTTGAAGAAACAATGACATTGGCAGATACAAGTGAATTTTCTGTGGTGGTTTCAAGAATTCTTGATACACTTCAAGAGGCAAAAATTCAACTGAAGAGGAAGAAAGATTGTGAGAAGACAGATATGAAGATGGCAGCAAGGGCTTCGAAAGGGAAGAATGCGATTACAGAGGAGGAAGAAGTAGAAATCCACTGTGTTGATGATGGTCTAAGATCAACGTCTGTTGACCCAATTATGTTTCTGCTGCTCAAACTGATTTTTAAGGCGGAGCTTTACTGGGATATCTGGCAATATCCAAAGAATAGGTGGTCAAAACTCAACACGGATGGGCTTTTTCGGGTGATCCACATAGCAATTTTTTCTCTGCAATCAAGAGACACAAACATTATCAAACTACACAAAATAAATAGAACCCAGTTGAAATTAAAATCTTTCTTCACCTCCACCACCCGAAACGCTGGCGTCACAGCAAATATCTCAGCCACCTCCTCGCGTTGTTATGCCTTGTGATTGTTTGTGGTCATCTTAATTTACCCTGGTGTAAAAGATCAGCAATTCTATCAACGACGTGTTTGGCTGTGGAACCAGTTCCAAGGCCAAGAACCATACCGGATTGAACAAAGTCGACAGCTTTAGAAGCATCGATTCTTTTGACGTCCTTCATAATCTTGAGACACAAGTGGAGAAGAAGAAGAAGAAGAAGAAGCTGTTGATTCCATTGATGTTAGCTTCTCTGATGTGATAAAAGGTGGACATGGGATTGCCATTTTTTTGGGTTTCTTGGTATTGGGTGTGTGAGGAAGTGTCAAGAAAGCAGAAAAAAAAAAACAGAGAAAGAATGGAGATAGCCTTGATTCACTGCTATGGAATGGAATTTTTTTTTATTTAGTGAATTAGGGATTTTGCATTTTTCCTCTTCCATGGCCAAGAGAAGTTTTTCATTTTTTTTCCTGCGCTTAACGAAGATGAGGGTTTGAATGGGTTAGACATTTGCCATGTCATTCAATCGTTAAACACCCCTTCACTGCCGTTTATGCCACCTCAGATTGAGGGGCTTTGAATACTTGTTTTTTGCATAACCCTAATTTATTTGCGCCAAAAATAAGAAAGGAGACATATATGCTCCTGAGACAAAACATTAGGGGCAAAAATGCACCTTTACCCCATTTATTATAAGAAATATATGTTGCATTTAATGTGCGTGAACTAAACATATAACAAAAATATTTTTTTTTTACTATAAATGTACTTTTTTTTATTAATAATATTAAAAGATGAACAGGGAAAAATATAAACAATTATGATTCTAACACATCATATCATATCTACAAAACAATTGGGTTCTAAAAAAAAATACATATATATAATAGTTAAAATCAAGAGATTTTTCTTCTAAAACTCTTTGAAATTTAGTATTTAGTTTTTCTAACATTAAAAAGATATTTAATTTTAAAATATAAAATTTAAGGAGATGAATATTTAATTTTAAAATATAAAATTTAAAAATGTTAATTATATTTATCTCATGAAGGTAAATAGAATTTGCTTTATATGGCATATGTAGATAAATTCATAGAGAAAGTTTTACACTTTACACTGTGGTTGGTGGTGGAGATCACAGTGTGGAAAAGATTTGTGTTTCCTTAACAGAAGTAGTCGGCTAGGATCAAGGGGTGGAAAAAAAGAGAGCCATATTTCAGTTTTTAGGCAATTTTAGCTTTGTGGGGTCAAAATCAAATTAAGTCAATAGTGTGAAAATTCCATTCTACAGTATATACAGCCAAAGACGCACATGTCCACGACCCATCAAATGTTGCATGCAACAGTAACCAAGAAAAATTTATCAACACAGATATATATATGAAAAAAATAAATAAAAAGGGTTAATCGATGGTTGTGAAGAAGACAAGTTTAGGTTGAGGACATTAACGTTATATGATAAGTACTAAACGAAATGAGTACTGTTCATGACATGCATGCAAGGATTGTTTATATGAATCTCGGCCACATCTAATAACAATGTTGTGTTCCTTGTCTTTTTGGTTGTTTAGCTTCTTTAGATGAAAGCTAACACCAACTTAATATTTCATAATATAATGGAAGCTGACGTACTGCCACATGAACTTAAACATAATTAATTGCTAAGGCAAAAGTAATAAAGTATCAACGTTAATCAAGAGGGCTAATTATTCCAAATGACTAGGTGGGTGCGTTATTTTTTATTTTTTTTCTAAACCATCAGAACTAATCTAAATTCAATCTAGATAGGATTATAATGACCGAAAAAATCTTTTAATAATTAATTTAACGTGATTGTTTATACTAAAATTTAAATATAAAATATCGGTCAAATTGATCCAACAGTTATTTTTTAAATTAATGTACAACAATTTCTCCATCGGCTTGATGAATCATCACCTTTTCATGATTTTGGAACTTATATCAGAAATGCAATCTCGTTTGCTTGTAGGAAACATAGTTGTTTTGATTCTTGGTGTGTTGTCTTGTGCGAAGACGAATTTGCATTCCTAAACTTTTGAGAGGGGATAAGACAAGGCATGGATAAGATACAACAAGACTTTTAGTCGAGAGATTCACTGTTTCCTCTGTATTGATGTTTCACCAAAAACATATATACTAAGTAACTTCAATGCTCGGTGTTTGCTAGGTGTGCCTATGAAACAAACAACATATACTTCAAGGAGGAAAAGAATTGGTTGATTAACTTGGATAATATTTTTTACCTGAATTCATATCTCTTTAAATTAACTTTTTCTAGTTTGTCTTTAAAAGATAGATTTGCAAACTAAGATTTGTATTATTTAATAAAATTACGTAATGATACTTCATTTATATGCAAACAATAGCACATCTAGGTGTCTGTAGGTATCTGTGAGGGAGTATTTTAATAGTAATTTTTTAAAAATATATTATAAAGTGTAGAATTTAAATTTTACTATCATTTGTAAATTATTTTTACCTATTTAAGAAAAGATGGCCAAAAAACTTTGTTTTAATTTTTCATTATTAAATAATACAAATTTGAAAAAAATTTTCTTTTCTTATGACTGTGTAGATAATTTTTAGATAAAGGAAGGTCATTCCTGACCATCTTTTGGTTAGATTTTAGCCTTTTTTCTCTTTTTTTGGTTGTTTTTATGTTTTTCTTCTTAAAATAAATAATAATTATATAAGATATATGGTTAGATCTCTTTTTTCGATTATCTTCTTTGATGATTTTGTTCCCTTGTAATTGGGATTTTCTTGGCTTCAAAGTAAAAGGAAACTTCAAAGATATGCTAAAGGAAGAAAAACAAGTTTATTTTGAAAGAATTTTAATTTGGCTAACCTTTAATTAAGATTCTCTTTTTATGGTTAAAGATGGGTTTCACTGCTTTCATCAATTCGTAGAAGAAACAAGAGAAATTTTTTTTTTCTCCCTGACAGTGGGTGGCATCTCCATTTGCTGTGCTGAAAATTTCCACTCAGCATTTTTTGGTGTTAAAAATGTTTCTTTCTCTCTCTTTTATATTACTTTCCTCCGATAGCAAGACCACATGTAAAAAATAACACATCTAGGTGTTTGTGAGTACTAAGTAGGCTGTAGCTGTTCATCTCGATAAAAGTTTGTTCAAGTTTATATATTGAAGCTCGTTTAATAAATGAGCCGAGCTCTAACTATATAAAACTCGACTCGTGAAGCTCGCAAATAAACTCGAATAGAAGCTCGTGAAATAGGTCGCAATTTTAATGTTTAATAATTTAATTTTAGATATATAATATATAAATTCATATTATAAAAATATTTTATAAAATATATTATTAGAATAAAATCATAATTTTTTATTAAATATATTATAATTTATTTTAATGTATAATTTTAATATATAGTTTGCATTTTTTTAAAAAAATTTTAAGCTCGTTTAAGCTTGTGAGTACTAGTTTCTTTCTATGCTGAAAATTTTCACTCAGCATTTTCGGTGTTAAAAATGTTTATTTCTCTCTCTCTCTCTTTTTTATTACTTTCCTCTTATAGCAAGACCACATGTAAACAATAACACATCTAGGTGTTTGTGAGTAGGGCTATAGGTGTTTGGCTCAATAAAAATTTGTTCAAGTTTATATATTTTTGCTTGTTTAATAAATGAGCCAAGCTCTAACTACATAAATTTCGGCTCGTGAAGCTCACAAACAAACTTGAACAGAAATTTGTGAGACGGTTTCTAATTTTAATAATTAATAATTTAATTTTAGATATATAATATATAAATTCATATTATAAAAATATTTTAGAAAATACATTATTAGAATAAAATCATAATTTATATTAAATGTATTATAATTTATTTTAATGTATAATTTTAATTTATAGTTTGCATTTTCTTAAAAAATTTTAGGCTCATTTAAGCTCGTGAGCCTTAAGTGACATAATGAGCTCGGCTCAATTACACTTCTATTTGTGAGAGAGTTGTCTAATAGTAATTTCCATAACAATAAAATTGTTTCCAATTTGTAAAAATTTTTTAGAGGAGATGACTAAAAAAACTGTATATTATTTTTTCATTATTAAATGATACGAATTAAAAAAAAATAGAACTACATAATATATGAAATGCGTTTTAATTTTTCATTATTAAATAATATGAATTCTAATTTATGTGTATTTTAATGACAAAAAATAAATAATTTATAAAATAATTATAATGTCATCCATATAATTTAGGACAATGTTTAGCCTGCTGAAATTATTTTTTTTACCTCCAATTTTATAAGACACCAAAAAGTGTATGAAAGGCAAAAATAGAAAGAAATTATTATTATTTTTTTAATTTTTTTATCAGACATCTATCATTATCCTATAATTTATTAATTGCTGTAGCTTTAAGTTAAGTTGAAAAGGATGTGCATGAGTCAATTTTCAATCTGTATTCCGATCCACTATTGTGGTAATACTATAATAAAACATTTCTTTAACAGATTACTTAATGAAACTGAAAAGCATTACCTACTTCAATTTGATAACAAACAGTTGTAAGAATTTTTGTATATGTATATCGTGGAATTGCTGCTGCAATCAGACGAGATGTTTTTGGTTTTAGCCCAAAAGCAGTCAAAGGCTTACCATAGAGAAGGGTAACATTCACAATATTCTATGTAGTATGTACATATGACATTAGTGGTCTTTGTCAAGAGTCCAAATTGAAGAAAAAACATACCATGCACATAAACTATGGTCTCCTCACGAGCTTCATTTCAAGTTGAGATTTGAGTATCCTCGTTGATCAATGTTGAAGGTTTAATCACATTTATGAATCATGACCAGAGATGTATAAAGGGGACGACTACTAGACTACAACTCGTAGCCCCCCAATTAAGAAAAAATGGGTTAAAAGGATGTAAATATGATACTCTGAAAAAATGTAAAAATATTCCCCATATTTTTACACCGTCCATCCAACAACCAACCTGTTAAGGCAATGATAAAACTCCCATTTTGATTGTAAGAATTCAATAAAACTATGACGCCAGGACTTCAGGAAATGCCTTTGTATCGTTATTGAGGGGAAAAAAGAGTGGCTAAACCTTGATCAACTGTTATTTGAAGCTTGTTGTAAACCATCAACGTCTTCTGCTCATGTTTGTATGCTCCATTTCCTCTCGCAAGGACTTCACCATCTACATCTATGATCCCTCCTTTGGCTGGATCATCAGTGCGTGTACCAGGCTCCAGTATGAATGCTTTAACCTGCAAATTGTCACAAAATCCAAATGTGCAAAGTTCCTTAATACAGAGGTGTTCAGAAAATAAACGACACATAAGGATTTCTTCTCCCTTGCATATCTTGCAACATCTAAAAATAACCAGTTTGATACAAATATCACTTCTAGTCACAATCCAAGCAAAGATCGCCAAACTGAAGAAGGATGCCGCAAAAATTAATAGAACAAAACCATAGAATCTACAGTGCAGTCAGTCACTTATGTGTATGTAGTGAACTAACCTTCAGGTAAATAACATATGGTGATTTGACATGATCTCCATTATTCAATGCTGTCATCATTGCTATCAAGGACAACTTTGGGCACTCCTTGATGAGTATCAGGTCCAAATAACCATCTGAGAACTGCAAATTAAAAGACAAGAGCATTATTAAAATGATATTTGCAGGCAAAGAAGAGGGACACAACCAGCATGATGATAGCATATTCCAAAATAAATGCAATATAAACCAACCTTTGCATCAGGTGCAGCCATGACATCTTCCGCACCCCAAGGTACATTGTGAAGCCAGATTGAAATGAATGGTCCACTAATACTCCTCCATTCCAGATTGATCAAGTTAACTTCAGGTCCCTGATAACCATGTCGAATCTCAGAAGGCTGCTTTTCTTTGATGGTAGATTCACCATTGTAACTGGTTGGCTCCCCAAAAGATTCAAAGCCAGATGCAGGCACAAAAGAAATGCGCCCATTATAATGCCTAAGATGGAACAGTCGCTGAAGAGCCTATACAGGGGAAGGAGAGGAAAAAAATTCACATTTCTAACAAACTCCACTGGAACACATGAATAAGTATCATCAGAATGAAAAGCTAAATTATCAAATAGAATGTTGAGATCATAAACGAAAGGAAAAAAAAAAGGAAAGAAAGAGCATACATAGAAATCAAGACGAGCACTTCCCATCCACCGATACTTTTCAGATTCAATGTCTATATCTGCTATCAGGCCTAAAACAAAATAAAAATAGCAATTATAATATGATAAATAGTAAGCTTCACTGCAGGGTCAAAGCTAGAGACATTCTTCATGAACAATAAATCCAAGTGCAAAACACTAATAACATAGGAACTACAATAATCCAAAAGATCAACCAAACTTAGCCCTACTCAAACAACCTAAAGGCTTGGCCTCTAACTCAACTGCATGAATGATTGGATTATTTTTGTACCCCATGAAAGCATCAAGACACTGAAAAATTTGGTTTCTCCTTGCAAGACGGTAGCCACATCCAGCGAGCGCCTATGACCTAGCAAGAAGTATGAAAAAAGAAACTTAGAACTGATGATAGAGGCAAAATTTCACTTACTTAGACATGAAATACCCGCACTGCCATGTTCAACCTCGTATCACTGTTAGAACAGCATTAGATGCTATACAAGGTTCACCAACAGAATCCAGAAGAGATTTTGCCATTCCATTCCCTGTGCCTGCATCCAGTTACAGCTTAAGTAAAATCTTATAAAAATAAAAATAAGCTGTTTTAAGTTTTAGAATCATGTGATGAGAAAAACCAGCACCAGAAGGTTAAATACTTCATCATAATGATCACAGTGAAAGCCCTTAATGGAGTATAATGTGGAGGTATGATATCCTCAATGTTCTCCAACCTCATTATAAATTGCATTTATCCCAGAAATCAAAATCAAAAGTGAAGTTTACATGTCAAAACACAATGTGATTCTGCTACTCTGTAGCAAAACAACCATATATCACTTACAAAAAGCTAATCGATTAAATAAAGCTTATTTTAATTGGTGGTCTCAATAATCAAAACCATTTCAGAAATTTGCATTTGGACCACCATTAGTTGATGATTGAAACTCAGGGCCCCAATATCTAGAACATGTTGCAGTATCTAAAGAAAATCACATAGAAATAACTTGAATTTACAATGCTCACTGTCCGCTTTCCTAAAGTATGAATCTAGAGGAGTTGATGCTGTAAAGAATTACACTAAGACCGGGAAAAAAAAAAAAATTCAAACCTGCAGGAACAATTCCAAGAGGCATCTTTATTGCATCTCTCCAGTCCTCTCTTGCTAAAAGTCCATTTACCACCTACTAAAGGAAATTAGGAACAGTTATCAATCTGAAAGTTATACCTTAGCAATAAAAAAAAGCACAAAACATGTCGACAGAAAAAGTACAACAATCAAGGACCAACAACTTTTGTAACAAAGCTTGCAAAAATTGACATGTATGAAATCTGAATTGTTATGTAAGGGACACAAGCTATGACTTAACAGAAAGCTATATCGACATTAATATACGATATACTAAGGCACCAGCACAAACTACACTTAACTCATGGCAATGACAATTCTTAGAATCTAATCAACAGTAGTTCCATAATTTCATAGACTAAATCTGCCAGAAGCAAGATAGAATTAAAAGTGATGAATCCATAGATGTCCACAAGATTCAATTCATGCACAAAATAGGCAAAGCCAAGCCAAACTACCTCAACAAGAATACCATCTCCACTAACACAAACAACACCATCATATTTGGAAAGATCCAAGGTGCTAGCAACCTCCTTTGCATGAAGTCTATACTTAGTTTCTGAAACAAAACATAGAAACATAAAACAAACAATACAAGGAAAAAAAATTGGAAACATCTACACATTAGGAGTACTAAAAAATTGAACCTTGCAATGTAATTTGGATATCTGCATCTTCCAGTAGTGGTTTTATAACGTCAAGAAATATCTTTGACGCAGATTTCTTTCCACCAAATGGATTCACAAATATAAACAGCCTCTTTGGACGCCCTGTAACAAAAAATAAATAATTAAATATCACAATTTTCACTTGAACCAAACAGAGCGTTGTGCATTATTAAACCAAATTAATTACCGAGTGAATCGAGATAATCGCGGAGACGATGACACAAAACTCTCTGCGAATCCTCATTTAGTGGTTGAAACAAGAAATCTGTTCTCACGAGAGCTCCACTACTCCCTCCACAGCAGATTCCATCTTCGTTATCTAAAATAGCTTTGATTCTTATTCTATTTCCTTCGATTACAAATCCAAGCACCTCTTTCTCGACGGTCAAACGCCTCTGACATCTTTCCGTCCACTGGAGCTCTCCATCTGCGGTCAAAGTTAATAGTGTGGTTGTTCCGTTAACGATGACTTGCTCTGATATTATTATTGGCTGTTGCGAGGTCTCGGATTGATCCATTCCGATAAGGCTTTTTTTTCCTTGCTGTGGCTGTTGGCTTACAGTTCGGTATATACAAATACGAGGCGGCTTTTTGGTGACGACATAGCTAAAGGAATCTAAAAAGACGACGACAGATGACTTTGATTGCTTCGAGTTGTATGCTGGCTCGCTGTGCTCAGTTGGCTTGGATAGTTTGGTGTACCACGCGCATCCTTCGCTGACTTGCTGCGGATAATTATTTTTATTATTTTAATAGTTTCATGTTAGAAACTGGCCAAACTGGACTCTTAAGGCCTTTGGAGATATGGAGTAGGATCGTGTTAGAACTCGCTGCAAGCTTAGCACCCAAAGGCCCATCATATTAAATCAATACCCAGCAACCCGAATTGGTTCCAAAATCTGAAATCCCCAAAAAAAATCGAAGCACAGCAGAGTGGTTAGCGACCATGGCAGGGGAAATCGAAGAAGGAGAACCACAGCTGCCGCCAACTCGAGCTCCGCATTTAAAGAAGCGAGCTTTAAAGAACAAAGCTTTGGCTGTGTCTTTCAACGAAAAAGATCTCAGGTACTGTTTTGTCTTGCATTCTGTGTTGCAGTGTATTTTTAATTTGACGAAGAAATTTCTTAACTTGTTCATGTCGTTGACACAATTGGTGATGTGGATTGTCTGAATTCGGTTTGTTAAAGGGATTTTGTAACTGGGTTTCACAAGAGGAAGAAGAAGAGAAGAAAAGAGGCCGAAAGGCAGCAAGAGGAGGCCTTGCGGCGCAAGCGCATTGAGGAACGCAAAAAGGTTGCTTTTTTTTTTTTACTGCTGCACCTAGCTTATTCATAACATATTCTTTAATGATCATACAATGGCAAAAAAATTGAATTAGTGTTCATATATTTAGCTTATTTTGCAGTAAGCCATAATGGGATTTCTTGTTATTTAAGTTGATTTTAGGTGGAAAATCTTCTTGGATTGTGTTTGTTGCCTATGAAATCAGTGAGTTTTGACGGGAAAACTTAACCCTCTCTTGTTATGACAATGGAAAAGTTTCTCAAGTTTGTTGGTAGTGAACATTATAAGAGATGCATCTTCGTTTTCCTGCTGTTTTATTGAAGGATTTCCAGATTAGTCTTATTTTGTGATCATCCTTCTCAAAACATTACAACTTCGCCATATTGTGTAGCTACTAAAATCTTCTTGAGCAAAAAAAATTTGAAATTATAGAGGAGACTAGATAGTTTACTGACTTGCTCATGCAATTCAACAGTATTCCTTATATTTTGATTGTCTTAAATTATTGCTGCCTAATGTGTGTTACAGAGGAAACTGGAAAGAGAACTTGTTTTATATGGAGGAGCTCCACAACCCTCTGATGAAAGTGATGAGTACAACGAGGATGATGAAGAAAGCAATATAATTGCATCAGTGAATGGTATTTTTCATAAACTGCAATAATGGATATAAGATATGCAGACTTCCTGAAATCATATTAGAATAACTGCATCTCCAATTGTCAATATCTCTGTGTTGCTGACTTTGCTAATAGCTGGTTTATGGAACCAGTTAGTGGCCACTCTAATAAACCAGTGTGGATTCTTCTTAGGACATTTTGGCACCTTGGAAATATATTTGCTAGGTGGATTTTTGAGTTACTTGTTAGGCTAATACAGAACACCTTACATAATGGAGCCTGAAACTATTTTATGAAGTGGTTGATTTAGGAGGGCATTGTTAAGTAAATAATAGTTGGTAATCATGTTACTTGAAAATACCAGTAGGTAAACAGTGTCTCCAGGGAGCTTGCAAGACAGGAGGTGTTTTTTTTAAATTCTTCATCATAGCAGCTAGAGCTGCAATACAAACTTGAGCGTTATATTCATTTGACATTTGATATTGTTGTTTTGTTTAATTGGCTAAAGGGACGACGGAGTATGACAATGGAGACATGAAAGTCACTGTGACTACTAGTGAGATCTCCCGAGATGAGGATGGCCCAAGTGGAAAGATGCAAAAAATAGTGCCAAGTTTAACTGGAGTTGATAAGAAGCAGAAATTAGCTGTAAGTAAAAAGAAATCATTCAAGAAAGTCTCAA